>JAPZPC010000078.1:0-163930 GCA_037952705.1 Haplographium delicatum
TTAATAAATAGGTCTGTGGATTGGTAGGGCGTGCGCAACTCGCTTGTGTGCGCAACTCGCTTGTGAAGTACGTTATAAATAGCGCATATAGCTAACGTAAGCAATTGAAATTGAATTAACGAACTCGACTGACTTATTCTACAGTGGTGGGTAGCCTATATTTATAGGTGCTGAAGGCCCTAATTCCTCTGAATCACATGCTATTGCCGCGGGCACCATTACCTTGTACACCTGAGAATCCAGCGGTTCGGCGACACCGATAGCTGAAATATAGGCTTTAGCTCCCCTATAGTTTCCAGCTCTACAGGCCCTTTCCACTGTATCTACAGTGGCAACAAGCAGGGAAATCTCTATACAAGGGTTACCCCACTTGTAGCCTTAGGCACCAACAAATTTTAAGCGGGGTGGCCACGAGAACATGGTTACGGGATTTGGTTTCCGAAGGAGGGGGTCGCATCTCGAACTAGTCTACTCACCCCATCGGGAATATTCGGGCAATATCAGAAAGGTCTAGGCCACAAAAGGTTCCTGGCTTGTGTACCTTGATTTGACTGCTACGGCGGCACCACATCGCAGTCGTTGGTGGTGCGCCTCCCTGATAAGCGATTTCAATATAGCAAGAAAGCCTTGAAGCTCAAGACCAAGATTCTGGACGTGGGAGATTCAGTAAAAAGCCATCAATAGCTGGAACAACGTGTTTGTGAGCGTTAAACCATCGAGCTGCAATTACCGGACTGCTAGGCCAAGGTAGAGTACGATTTGGTTGAGTTCTTGGATCTCCATGAGTTATGCAGGCTATGTTGGTCTTTTATAGATTCTCTGGGTATCAGATGAATTTATATAGATGTTAAATAAGTGGAGTCTATGTAAAGAAATCGTTTGTTTATTAAACCCATCGTAACCCTCATCGTTTGGTGTAGTTTCCCGGCAAAAGATCAGTGGGGCTTCATTGTAGCCTCCGGCAAAGAATGGATCATGGTCCATTACATAAGCATTGAAAAGCGGCCAGCCTCAGGGGCGAGTTCCTGCCCCGCACCCTGAAACATTCTCTTCTATTGATCATTCCCCGCATTGTACGTTTTCTGGGGTTCGCACCTCACCTCACTGAGGATTTTTCGGTTGAAAAATGCTGTGTTGTCTGAAATAATCCCTTTAACCCATAAAGCTATCGAAGGGCTTGACACCGCGAGAAGACCGCCCTGCTTCCTCGGGAGTCCCTCTCCTTCGTCAATTACCGGAATGGAGCAGACGTCACCCAAGCAAGACACTAAGAGAAAACATGTTACCACGGCCTGCGTTGCTTGCCGGGAGGGTAAGGTGAAGGTATATTGAAAACCCAATTCTGCTTGCTCACGCCAGGAGCATGATCAGAGCTGACACTCACACAAGTGTAATGGCGCAACGCCCGCTTGCTCCAATTGCCTGAACAAAGGAAAGGAATGTCGATACCAGGCCAAAGAAGACAAGCGAAAGTCAGTGCTGCCTTCCTTGCATCATCACCTAGCTAGATATGCTGACCTTATAGGCTCTCCCTTCGCGTCGCTATCGGGCTGCTTTCCAACAGAGTACAGCAGCTTTCTCAGTTCATCCGTGATCATGGCTTGGATACCCCATCGATGTCGCCAGATGATGCTAATACATTATCTGGCACTCTGCAAACCTTGGGGCTACCACATCTCATATCCACGGAGGACGGCGCAAGTAGCGAGAGTAGCGTGACACAGGGATCTCCCGCCGCTCAGTGGTTAGAACAGAGGATTGAAGCCCTAAGGCCTACAGTAGCACCGAGACCAGATATTCAGGGAATACGTCTTGTGGCAAATGTTGGGGATAGCTCGCTCCCGGCAGCGCAAGGCTTGCTCGATCATGCGAATACGGCCAGCAATATGGGCGGCATTATTCAGAACACAGCCGGCTGGGACTGGGTTATGGCAGCTGAAGCTATGCCCCAGGCGCGCACAGTGCCTACAAACTTTATCTCAGAAGGTTCGGCGCTGCAGGGCTTTTCAGACAACAACCCGACTCCCCCACCACAGCAGTCTGTCTTCGGCGAAATGCCGAGTTGCCCCTCGCTAGATGACGATGGCATCAGCTCTAATGAAAGCGTCGACGAGCTTGTAGACCGACTGTCAGACCGAGTGGGAACTCTTCACATTAAACCAGGCGGCCACATCCGCTTTTACGGATCGACATCAAACTTCAGTCTCTTGGAGACGCCTGCTTCGGACGTCAGCATGAACGTCCATCGAACTATTCGGAATGACGGGACTGATCATTTGGATCGTCTTGGGATTAATAAAGAGGTCCCCGCTGAGATAGAAGATCATCTGATGAATCTCTATTTTACCTGGCAGGACCCGTCATTTCATGCCGTTGACCGCAAGATGTTCGAGGAGGCGAAAGTAATGTGGCTTGATAAAGGAGAAGATACTTCTTACTACTCAGAAGCTCTAAGAAATGCCATGTATGTCAAAGATATTTTCCATTCAGTAGTCAAGTGCTAAACTCACATGGAAAGCTGCTCTCTAGGAGCTGCCTTTGATGCTCGACATCATCCGGCATTCGTTACGTACCCCAGGTCCCTCGCCGATTTTTTCGCCGACAGAGCTAAAGCACTATTGGAAATAGAACTGGATTCGCCCTGCGTCGCCACCATCCAAACCTTGGTCCTCTTAAGTGCACATGACATAGGTTGTGGCAGGGATGCCAGAGGGTGGCTTTTCAGCGGTGCGTTGTTCGCCCACCCTTGAGAAGTTACCTTGGGCTTTAGCTGACCTCCCTTTTGTTTAGGTATGGCAATGCGGCTGTCCTTTAACCTGGCATTACACCAGGACCTTAAACCTTACATAGCGAAAGGCGTAGTTACCACTGCCGAGGCCAGCCTGCGCCGGACGGTCTTTTGGGCCGCATTCGTAGTCGACCAGTGAGATAACACACTTAGGATTCAAGTCATGATTACTGACCGTATGACATAGTGTCTGGAGCTTTTACCTAGGACAACCATTCCGCATGTCAATGAAAGGCGTTAATCTAGAAAAGCCTCAGCCTCAGGTTGATCTGGGGTTACCTGGATTATGGAGCCCATATGTTTCTCCGACCATGGCGCAGACCTTCACACCTACGATCGATCGTGTAGAAGAAGTTTGTACGTATCAGGTTCTGCTCTTCGAGGCTATGGCCCCTCTAAATAATATCTTGTAAGTTTGATTACACCTGTGATAGTGGACGGATCATTGCTGATTCTCTCGCCACCCCCTTTAGCTACGGTAGCGCGACTACGTCGAAGAATAATCTGCAAGAACTCAGCTCTGAGATCGTTACGAAGCTCCATAACTGGAAGGAGAACCTTCCAATCGAGCTAGACGTGGATCTCGACAATCGCGAAGCTATTTACTTACCCCATGTCATCCTGCTTCAGTAGGCGACTTCCCATATCCACTTACCATTCGCTGCATCTTCCTAACACTCTCGAATTAGCATGCAATATTATCAAAGTGTTATCTATGCCTACCGTCCCTGGATGTCAAGAAGCCGCATCCAACCGCAGCAGGGTCCCGGTACTGAACTTGCGCGAAAAATGTGTATGGACTCAGCGAGCGTTATCACACAACTGTTGCGCATCTACGAAGAGCGATACACCTTCCGAAGGATCAACATCCAGGCCGTGGCAATCACTTTCTCCGCCGCCCTGCTGCTAATCTTCGCCACCGTCATCCACTATCAGCGGGAAAGAGAAGACGAGATCCTGGCCGACCTGAGCGTGTGCTTCCGAGCATTGGACGAGCTTGCGCCCTCGTGGGACACGGCCAAGCGGGCTCGAAACTTCCTCATCCGGCTGCAGCGGCACTGGGAACGGCAGACTAGGTCAAGTAGCTCTACCGCTGGGCGTGACGAGACCAGCTCAACGAGGTCAAATTTTACAGCTTTGAGGAAACGGCCGCGGGCGTCCTTCCAGTCCATTGACGAGAGCAACGAGAGCCGGCCCATACGCTTCCGTGACGAGATGGTGTCTTCGTTGCAGAGGGATTACTGGGGAGACAAGGGCATGGCGACCAACTTTGGGAAGGATATTGATTTCGACTGGATGCTTGCGACGAGTATTGAGGGCATGCCGGGGAACTGGGGTAATGTCTTTGCGGTGCCCTTAAGCCCTACTGTTCTCAACTACTCAAACCCCTGAGCCCTCTTCTTCGTCTTTCTCGATACAAAATCTTTTTATCTTTATCTTTTCAAAGATCAGCGGGTATTTGAGGTGGGAAAACGGTGTTGGATGTCAGTTAGATGGCATAGGTCAGGTACACGGCTATTCACATCAATACCCCTTGATTTTTGTTGTCCAGTAGTATTAGCAGCAATAGCACTAAGGAACAACTTTCTTCAATCCTCATTGCCACCTTTTATGCACTTCAAAATATTCGAACCATGCTAAAATGTGCTGTAAACTTGTAATATCGAGACTTTTAATTGTACTATGAACTATGAGCTTGAATACTGGAAACCCAAGCTCATCTATAAAACGAGTCTCATTGCGTTGCAAAAGAAAAATAAGGAAAGAGACCGAGAGAGCCCCTTTTTTTTCCACCTAAAGAGTGATTTTCAGAGCTAAGTCAAGTATATTTTGTGACTGTAGAAGCTCCAGAGGTTAAAAAAAACGGCAAGATGGTGATTATGGGTGCTGTTTTGAAATTAGCTTACGGAAATTTCACCCAAACCGCTGTAGTAGTTTACCCCTGTGGCCAAGTCCAGGTTGAGTAGAGAGCAAAACTGCCAGATGGCGTATCTTACGTACAAGAGTTGCTAAATGCCAATATATCTTCCTTTGGTCAGATATTAGCAGCCATTTAGTCAGCATTAGACCGCATGATATAGCAAAGAGGCATAGTTTGTCTTTGGGCTATAGGAAAGCCCTCCCGGATCCAGCTATGCTTCCATGAGTAGCTTAACCCCAATCCGTTGCCGTAGGCCATTAAGTATTCGAGCATCCCTCTACAATAATCTTCCCGCATGGATCCCCCCTGTGATGAGAATATCATCCGATGTGTGATACGCACTCGCGTCAGACAGTAGGTAGACCACCGGAGCCTTCAGATCCATTCGATCGCCAATCCGGCGCATGGGCGGCTCGTTCACCATGATTTCCGCCAGCCAGGGATAACGATCGCACAGATCGATTGTCATGTCGGTCAGCATATACCTGTTAACCCAAGATGTCCTTGTTAGCCTTCCCAAGAGAGACATATGAAGCAGGCACCGCAAACAGGCTTACCCAGGAGAGATGGAGTTAACGCGGATCCCGAAGGCCGCCAGCTCGACGCCCAGCGCCTTGGCCAGCGACAGGACGGCGCCTTTGCTAGCACAATAGTCGCTTGTCGTCTGACCCTTGCTGGCAACGTGTGCGGCAATGGAGGCGATGAAGACAATCGAGCCGCCACGCGGATTGAAGTCGGCGGGCTCTTGCTTGGCCATCTGGGCAGCGGCAAACTGGGCGGCGTAGTAGGTGCCAAGCACGTTGATGTTCATGCACCGAGCGACAGACTCGGGGGAACGCTTCATAAAGGGCTCATCGGGACAGATGCCAGCGGCAGTTACTCTGTAGATTTGATAATTCCAGTTAGCAAAATGGTTTCCGGACACAGGGAGCCGCTGGGACAACGTAAACCTACAAGCCGTCTATGCGCCCGAAATCCCTTACAATCTCATCGAAGGTGGCCTGGAGGCCAGTGTGATTGGTCACGTCGCTCCTGCCAAAAGTGAATCCCTGGTTAGAATCGTAGAGACCATTGCATAACATCATGAATGGGATTTTCACGTCGTGCACGCCATGCATGCAGTCACGCGAGCATAACAGAGCCTTGCAGTGAAACTCACTTGTAAAGCTTGACCTTGACACCAAATTCCGTCTCTAGCTTCTGGAAGTGGTTATGTGGCTTGTCGAGCAGGTCGATGATGGCCACGTTGCCCCCGACCTCAGCGACGGCGAAGCCAAAGGCCAGGCCGAGTCCACGGCCGCCGCCGGTGATGACAATGGTGCGGCCCTTGAGAGACATCAGGTCATACACAGAACGTGACAGGAATTTGTCTGGGTTCCGATCGAGGACCGCCTTGCCTGTTGCAAGGGGGGTTTGCGGGGTTGCCATCTCCTGATAGCTGGCCTGGGCGCCGGGTGCTAGCGGGTGGATATGTGTTTGGGGTTTGAGGATGGAGAGGCAGGTCGTCTGTCTACCTGCTCTGGTTCTGAGTTATAATAGTGGCGAGGTGGATGAGGCAATTGCGATGCGATAGCGGTGCTGCTGATAGATATCTTGACCTGACCCTGAAGGTCTCAGAGGAGCTTTCTAGAAAGAGCTGCAAAGAGATACTGCGCAAAGTGGTTTGCGGTTTGTAGCCACGGGTTTGCCATCACGGGCTACAGTTCCGTAGCGTCACCCCGGAAACTGGGATGCGAGGCGGGGTAGAGTGGTGCAGGGCACAGGCGGGGCGGAGCGGAGCCCTTCGGATCGTGAATCCCGGGACTGCAAAACCCGCCAGCAGCAGCAAAACCGAAGGCCCCAACGCGGCTCAAAAACTTTATTTCAACGCCTACTCGTATGGGACTGTAGCACTCGCCATCGCAAACCTCGATAGTTTGCACAGGTACAGGCATGATGACGACACCGACCAGCCCATTCTGCAGGTGCATGGAGAAGGCCAGAGGCCAGATCCCGATTCCGGAGTTTGCGGTACCCGGGATAGTCGTTGGTCGTTCAATCTGCCGGACCAGTACAGTTCATATCAACTGCATTCTTCTCCCACTCCTAGAGAATCAGAATCTACCACCTGGTGAAGGATAGCCAACACAGCTCGAGATCGAGATGAAAAGTCAGATTTCGGAAACTGCAGTGTCTTTGGCGGCTACGACGAAACCCATGCTCATTCAGGTTAAAGGTTGGAGGGAGAGCCTCGACGATGATGATCATGCTGTTCTTGCGCTGCGAAACTTCATCTTTGATATCTGCAATCAGAACGGCGGCGGGCATGGTGGCTCAGCCATCGGCATGGCTGCCATTGGCGTTGCTCTGTACAAGTACACGATGCGGTACAATCCATCAAACCCGGAGTGGTTCGACAGGGATCGCTTCGTCCTCTCCAATGGTATGGGATTAAGATCCTTCACATGGTTGTTGTGTTAACTTTGAGATTTTGCAGGCCATACCGCGATGTTTTTGTACGCCCTGAATCATCTTGTCGGTTATGACGCCTGGACAATGGACCAGATCAAAGGATATGGCAGCGCCAAGACGAACGGTTACTCCACCATGTGCCACGCCCATCCAGAAATCGAAGAACCAGCAGTCGAAGTTACCACGGGACCGCTGGGCCAGGGCATCGCAAATGCTGTCGGGCTTGCTATCGCTTCCAAGAACCTCGCAGCGCGCTTCAACCGGCCAGGCTTCGATGTCGTCAGCTCTCGTGTTTACTGCATGACGGGAGATGGCTGCTTGATGGAGGGAGTCGCGCTCGAGGCCATCTCACTGGCCGGGAGCTTGCAGCTGGACAATCTCGTCTTGATATACGACAATAACCAGGTGACCTGCGATGGACCTCTTGACTGGATTAATGTCGAGGACGTCAACGCTAAGATGCGTGCGTGCGGATGGCACGTCCTGGAGGTCGTGGATGGGTCATACGATGTCCAGGCGGTGGTTTCGGCTCTCCGCTCCGCCAAAACCCTCAATGGGAAACCCGTGTTTATCAACATCCGCACTGTCATCGGGCTCGGTACCTCCTCTGCAGGAACTTACAAGGCCCACCACGGCATTTTTGATGCAGAGAGCGTGGCCTTTTCGAAGCGCCTGGCTGGCCAAGATCCCTCAACGACGCATGAGATCCCACCCTCCTCCCTAGCATTTTTCCGGGAGAGAAAGCAACACGGCCAGAAACTCCAAGGCGAGTGGGAGGATCTTCTCCATCGCTACGAGTCGGCGCACCCGGACCCGGCCAAGGAATTTAGCAAGAGACAAGCTGGTGATAACGGGGACGAGTGGCACAAGATGCTCGAGACGATAGACTCGAAGACATTCCGCGGCAATGCGACTCGTGAGGTTAACGGTTCCATTATCGAGAAGATGTGGAAAGTGCATCCAGCCCTCTTCGGCGGTGGTGCTGACCTGGTTAACTCCAACAAAGTCCCTTATGAGGCATCCGAAGTGTTCCACCCGTCTGTGGGCTATACAGGACGCTACCTGCGTTATGGTATCCGTGAACATGCTATGGCGGCCGTCTCCAACGGTGTTGCAGCTTATAATCCGGGTACCTTCCTCCCCATTACGGCGACCTTTTTCATGTTTTTCCTTTATGTAAGCTATCTTGCTACCCGGCTCAAGCCAAACGTTAGTTGCTACTTACATTACAAGACTAATCTTATCACTTTCACCAGGCCGCTCCCGGAGTCCGTATGGGTGCTCTATCCCACCTGCCCGTCATCCACTTCGCAACACACGACTCCTTCGCCGAGGGCCAAAATGGCCAGACCCACCAGCCCGTTGAGCTGGATTCCTTATACCGGGCCATGCCGAACTTGACATATATGCGGCCATGCGACGCCGAGGAGACCATCGGCGCCTGGCTGCTCGCGCTCTCGAAGACCACTGGCCCGTCCATGCTCTCATTGGGCCGAGACCCCGTCGGTCACGTGCCGAATACCAACCGCTTCAAGGTTGCCAAGGGCGCGTACGTGGTCAAGGAGGCAGACGGCGCGCGGCTAACCATCGCCAGCTGCGGGACTAACCTGCACTATGCCGTTGAAGCGGCTGAGAGCCTATCCGCCTCTGGGATTTCGACGCGGGTAGTCAGCTGCCCGAGCTTCGAACACTTTGACAGACAGGACCGGGAGTACCGCGAGTCTGTGTTCCCGCTGGATGGAACGCCTATTGTGAGCGTTGAGGAGTATATTGCGACTTCCTGGGCGCGGTACGTGACAGGCAGCGTCGGCATGACCGGTTTTGGATATTCGGCTTCGAACGCCAGCAACTACGACAGATTCCGTTTAGATGCGAAAGGAATAGAGGCCAGGGTTAGGGATTATTTGAAGGATTTAGCTGGCGGGGATGCCAGGAAGGCGGGGTGGCGCGCAATCTAGGTGTTGTAAAGATTGTGTGTAATATCTTGGTTTTGATGGCTTTATAGTAGTCACGTATTTTTCCCATTACAAAAATATCTTATCCAGGTAGTGTAATAGAAAACTCCACGAAGAAAATTTCAAAATGTCGCTTAAGGAAAGCATAAGGGCCACAAATTTCGACTTAATTCATGTTGACATCCTCCGGGCTTTTCAGGGCTTAGATAGGCTTGATAACATTTTTCAAAGGCCCTACGCTCTTATCACAAAGATTGCAATGCAAAAAAGACAGACATCTCCCAGAATCACAGAAGTCTTTAGTTCAGTGCATATTTTTATTTTAGTTTATAAATTTATTACAGTTTTCACCACCAACTTCCTATCGGTATCTACTGTCTTTCTAGCCATTTCAAGAGCATCTTGTACGAGATTAAGCCCGTTAAACCGATGAGTTATCATCCGAGACATGTCAGGTAAGGTATTTCCGTCTATTGGCGACCTGCTAACAGACGCTTTCGCGAGGTCAACCGCTCTGGGATAAGCATCTGCATACCGCCAAGTCGAGATAAGATTGATTTCCCGGGCTGACAGCTCTGAGATTGGCAATGTATGGTTGGGGATACCCATGCCAATGAGGATGACGCTGCCGCCTGATGCAGTAGCCTGTGGAGGACCGACTGTTAGCCTACGGACAAGCCATAACGCTGGAAGCCACTTACATAGATGCTAGACTGCAGACACGATTCGGCGCCCGTGCACTCGAAAGTTCGCTGCACTCTCCCTATTGGCTCACCGTCGGGCCACTTCAAATCCCCAATCTCCGCAGCAGTTGCCTGGGCAATACTCAGTTTGTCTTCCAGAGATTCTCCTCTCTTGGTCTTAACCGCATACACGACGGTAGCAAACCCATACTCAAGGGCAAATTGTAGACGCCCTTCATCAATGTCAACCATGACGATGTCTAGGCAACCCTCCGCGCGCGCCGCCATAGAACAGAATAGCCCCACAGCGCCGGCGCCGAATATCAGACACGCACGCCTAGAGGAGATCATGTCCGATCCTGCCCTACGCACGGCGTGGATAGCGACTGCCAGGGGCTCCAGGAGAGCGCCTACCTCAAAATTCAGCTCAGAAGGGAGCAGGTGCACCCAGCGTGCAGGATGGTCAACGAATTCCTGCAACGTTCCCTGGTAGTGAGGAAACTTGGATCCTGAGCTGCGAAAGAGTAAGTCTGGGCAGATATTATACCTCCCGCTGCGGCAGTGTGCACACCTTCCGCAGGGTACGCCGCACTCGAGTGCTACAGCATCGCCGACCTTCAAGCTTGGGTTTACTTTGGAAGTGTTGGAGCCGAGCGCGACGACTTGACCTGCAGCCTCATGGCCAAGGCAGAGGGCCTCGCGGACTTGGATGCTGCCATTGCAAAAATGGGTATAATAGTGTACGTCAGAGCCGCAGATGGTGGTAGACCGTATGGCAATACGAATTTCATCGCTGGCGAGAGATGCGAGCCCTCTTGCTTCGAGCTTCAGAGCTCTGGCAGCGTGGAGATACTGGCCATGGCTCGTCCCAGTAGAGATGACTGTGTTTGTCGACATTGTGAACAACGCACCTTTTGACCGAAGCAAGATATGGGAAGCAGCGAATGAAAGGATGACTGGAAAACAAGATATCTTGATGACTGTTGATCATTTGAACCTTCGAGCTCGTGGCAAGGAATGGGAGTTACAGGCTCTTGAGGGTGGCCCCGAGAGGCCCCAGGCGGCATGTCACCTCCGCACCTAGCGGCTGCATCGGCATAGTTGTTGTTCACAAGGGACGATCACGATTTTGTTGTTCGAGCCGTCGGAAAGTGTTTGGTGTTCTTCAGGGAAGCTGTGTGGTGGCGAGCCCCGTGTTCTACAAACAATGTAAGCGAGGGCACGGGATCTGGTTTCCGAGCATCCATTCCGTTGCAGTGTCTGCCCCACGAATGTGGACGCAATGACAATGCACAATGCACCCCACTGGATTACAGTAGTCACAATGGAGAAGCTAATTCCCATTTTTGGCATCTAGCTTGTGGCGAGAATGTCCAGCTCTCGCAAGCTCCTGTCCCTGAGCCCTGAGCTCTTCCGAATCGAAGAGCTTAATATGGGGCCTGCCGCTCATCTAGACAGAGGACTTGATCATCTTGAATAATTCTTGGCTCCTGCTTCTGCTCCAAACCTGAGCTGCCGATCTCCATCTCTCATAATGTCAGCGCACGTAAAGCCGCTGGATGCTATCATCATCGGCGCAGGCCCGGCGGGTATTGCCATGGCCTATCGCCTGAAGCACGACCTTAATTTTCACGATTTTCTCATATATGAGAAGCTCGATGGCGTAGGAGGAACATGGAGGCTAAACACCTATCCTGGGTGGTATGTAGTGATCCAAATGCGCTGTCTCATTTGCACGTCGAAACCAAGAGCTAACTGGGCACTTCCCATTTCAACAGTGGTTGTGACCTTCAATCACACCTCTATTCCTTCAGCTTCAACCCGAACCCTAACTGGTCAAAGCAACTGTGCGAGCAGCCTGAGATTCTTCAATGTAAATTATATCCAGCTCGCATTCACCAAATGAGCATGGCACTGGCCGCAGAGGGCCTGGGAAATAGACTGACTCGTGTTTATTATAGACATGGAAGATACTGTCGACAAATTCGACATCCGCAAGCATGTCCACTCATCGATCGAGTGTACTGGTGCAAATTGGCATAACGATACAGCCAAGTGGGAAGTTTTCCTCAAGGACCTTAAGTCGGGTATTGAGTACTCCCGCTTCGCGTCTATCTTCGTCTCTGCAGTAGGTGCCATCTCGTTCCCGAGAGACGTCAAATTCCCAGGCATGGAAGAATTCAAAGGCCCTATGTTCCACACAGCGCGGTGGGACCATTCTGTCTCATACAAGAACAAGCGTGTTGCTGTCATCGGCAACGGTTGTAGCGCCGCCCAGGTCGTTCCGGCCATGGCCCTGAAGGCTAAGTCTGTGAAGCAGTATGCTCGCAGCGGGCAGTGGTTCCACGCCAGGCCGAACCGGCTTAACACCGAGTTTGACAAATTCACATTCCGTTGGGTTCCCCTTTGGCAGCGCTTCCTCCGATTGAAGATATTCATTGAGGCTGACGAGGAGACGACGACCTACTTCCCAACCCCCAAGGGTCTCAAGGCACGAACTGCAAAGGAGAAGGAATCCAGAGAATACATCCAATCTAGGGCGCCAGAAAAGTACTGGCAACATATCATTCCCAAGTTTCCGCTCGGGTGCAAGCGTCGTATCTTCGACCCTGGCTACCTCGATGCTCTTTGCCAGCCCAACGTCGAGCTGCTCCCCGAAGGTATTAAGGAGATCACCGAGACGGGTATTATCAGCTCCTCGGGAATCCAGGACGACTACGACATCATCGTTCTCGCTACCGGATTTCAAGTTTCTGAATTCTTAACTCCCATGAATATCATTGGCGCAGACGGACGCTCGCTGCATCAACAGTGGCAAGAAAGCCGTGGTGCCCAAGCATATCTGGGCACCTACGTCCACAACTTTCCGAATCTAGCCATCCTTTTCGGGCCCAACACCTTCCCCGCAAATAACTCTGCATTGTTTGCGTGCGAGACTCAGGTCGACTACGCCTGCAAATCGCTCTTCACGCCTCTGATTGATCGCTGGGCTGACGTCCTCGAGGTTAAGCATACGGTTGAGGACTACACGACCAATGCGATCCACAAGCAGCTTAACAACACAGTCTTCGCGGGAGATTGCTCTAACTGGTATATTGGCAAATTTGGTCGCAATGCTGCCTCCTGGCCCGGACTGGCGCGATCGTTCTGGTTCAGCACCTACTTCCCTGACTGGTCAGCTTTCAACCTCACCGGTGGCAGCAGGTTTTGGCCTATTTATGCTGCCCGCCGTTGGCTGACGACCATGAAGCCCATCACCAAGGTATTGATTTCTGTGGGCTTTATAGTGGCAGTGGTCCATCATGGAGGTTATGGAGCGAAGGTCCCGGCTCTAGCATCTCTACAAAGCTTGGCCACGAAGGTGAAGGTGTTTTAAGTCATATTCATGGGTAGATTCGCGAACTTTCTTTTTCTGTACGGAAAGTAGAATAGTTATAAGATCTTTCTTTTCATCGACATTGAATGGAATAGGGATCTCGGCAGGTCAAGTGTTGTTATCGGTTGAAACCTGTTCAGTTCTTGTCGTAAGTTGTCGGGGCCTTAGCTCCTACGCTAGGAGTGAGTAGTAAGACGGAGCCTAAGTTTGATAGTGTATATAGGCAGGTTTCATGACTTCTCTTACGATTCAAGCATCTACGCCCAAGGCCCTCTAGAGTGGTTTATTAACAATATCGCCTTTCTTAAATATGGATGTGTCTCTTTGTTTCCTCTTGACCATCGAATTGACATGTTCCCGTGATGACTAAGTAGGAATATAGCTAGTCACCGGAGGGTATATTGCAGCTCCAGGGGCATAATGAAAACCAGTGGTTTGATCTCACGAAAAAGGTTCTTTTATAGTATAGAAGTATGGCCACCCACGCTATTGCGCATTTAATCTATGTACAGGTATCCTGATACCATGCGAAGCTTACGTCGCTACATCTTCCATTTCTGCAAATCTATGATAAGAGACTATGAATGAAAGAACCATTTTTGAGCGTCTGGTTCTGAGAAGAAGGTGCATTAAATTTAATCCCGTACGGTGTCTAGATCATGATCTTGTCAACAAAGGTCCATCTTGCTCTAGATCCTTCGACGGATCAATACATACAGGCTCAAGGGAGAAGCCCCAGCTCTTTGGTATCATCATATCTGCCAGGTCAGCCTGACGGAGGTCCAAGCAGTAGGACAGAAGGACGTACATAATCGCCCGATGAGTTACTAGTAACATGTGGTCCCTCCTACGCTCCAGTTCCAAAACGAATGGATGAGATCAAGGTAGCACTCTCCCCAAGACCAGGCCATCCATACAGGAGTTTATGTAGTTTACATGCTGCATAAACAGCGGGTTGAAGTATCCTAATCTCCTCGAACGTCAACCCAGCCATGTCGCCCACATTGAGATCGTCGAGCATCTTCACCTGAGACTTTGCAAATTGCTCTTCATAAAATCCCGAGGCAGTCTGGATGGTTTGAGGCATGGTGGAAGTCTAGATGCAGAAATGGAGGGGATAAGGTAGATCTTTACCAGTTTGTGAGTCTAAAGCATCCTGTTTCTGTTCGGGTCGCCAACACAATGCCTGGTTGAGCCCCGAATTTGTTGTCTGTGATTTTGTCTGTTCTTCTCCCATCGTTCTCGCCGTTCGTGGATGAACCGGACGAGTGATGCGGCGTACCGCTGTCCATTTTCTATGAATTTTGATAGTCTTCCTATTCTGCCTTCGCTATCCTCTCGCCACCGCTAAATATCCATATTTGAGGCTCCGACAGGTTGAAGTTGAGCGTATACTCAACGACCTGACTTAAAATGATTCCCTGGATCAAGTGGATGTTGATCTTTCGGCCAACATCCTTGCAGATAGGGAATCTTATCTAGCTCCTCATCTTTGCCCAGTGGAATAAACGACTTTTCGTAGAAGAGGACCCTCTGGCGAAAATCTCCGAGGGCCTCATCAAGATCTTGGCCCTTATAGTCCGGCCCGTTGTCCTTCAGTTGGAAATTTTGCTCGAGGATATTCCGGTCGAAGCAGCAGCTTTCGATGAGTAGCACCTCGTTTAGAGTGCCAGATTTTTGTCGGATATATGACAAGACTGCTTGGCGCCGCTTCCGTGTATTGTTTGTCGCATCAAGTATCCCAGCGCCGCTGCACTTTTGTCCAGAGAGCCAATTGAGGAGCTCGTCCATTGTTTCAAGAGCAAACCGGTCACGGGTTAGGACCAAATCAGCGTTCGTCGGATCGAAGAAGGAGGCTGAAGATGGAAATAGAACTTGACTGGGACGTGATTCATCTGTCCCCTCGCTACTGTGTTTAACATGCGCTGCCGCCCTTCGTCGCTCTCCAGCGTTGGAGACGCGGGCTTCGCACTGTAACCAGTTTAGATATCTAGCCAATTTTTATAATGTAGATTTTACCCCTAGCAAGCAGTCCAACCATTATGATCAATAATCCTGGGACCGCATAGCTGGGATCCGTAACCTTGGTGCCGATTCAATGAGAGAGCGTGGAGCAGGCCATGTCTTAGATGACCTGGCGTTTTCCGCCTCTTGCGGATGACAATCCTTCAATTAATATCTCCATTATGCGAAATTTGCCCAGACCAGTTTATAGGCTAAATAAGCAATGCGGGGGGGAGAGCTACCATGCACGACGTGCGTCTATCTAAGCTCCCTGTTCCCATAAAGGTAGTTAAGGCGGTAGGCGCCTTACGGATTCAGTATTCCGGTTCGTACAAGACCTAGCGTCCCCGGACTTGAGTACCGGGGAAGGAAGTGAGGATGAGAGTTGGGACCGAATGGGGAAAGGGTTTAAAGCTCGGAAGTATGCTCCGGCTAGTGATCAATTCGAGCTAGGATCTAGAAGTTCTCCCGAAATCATAGAGCTCTCGAAGTTGTGGACGCGACTTTTATGTGGATCGTGGCATAACTTATAATGCTTTCCCAATACACACTTTACTCCAGATAGTCAGATCCAGTGTCCCAAGCCGCATCATTGATCACGATTTTAAGACTCATGTCTTACCACGAAAAGCATCTACAAAGTGTAAGCAACCTCATACTCAATCAGGTATAATCTGAGCAAGCCGTTAGCTAATCCGAAACTTTGAGTCTATAGTTAAAGGACAGAAGTCTGTTCTGCGGAGATGCCTTCATCCACGGACAATGGATTTCCAAACATAAGCAGTTTGATGTCTACGGTTAGTACTCCCCGGAGCCCGGCGATTAGGCTTTTGCCATATTCACGCTGAATAGAACCCTCATCAAACACTAGCTTAGGCAAGGTGTCGGACTGTGATCTCGAAGATTTTAGAAAAGCCATTCGCAGTGCAGATGAGGCACAGCGCAGTTTCTACGAAAGCACAACAGGAACCACGAGGGGGGCAATGTTGAGAAGATGGAATGACTTGATTCTGGAAAATCAGGATGATCGTAAGTATGCACAAATTCAACTCATCTAGAACATAGTCTAAGGTGGCTAATGATAGTTGCCATCATCCTCTCCCTCGAAAATGGCAAGACCTTGGCTGAGGCTAAGGGTGAAATCGTCTACGCGGCTAGTTTCATATCATGGTTTGCTGAAGAAAGTACAAGATCTTACGGAGCCACTATCCCTTCGTCTACTCCACATTCAACCCTCATGACCATTCGCGAGCCGGTTGGGGTATGCGGCATCATCACACCATGGAACTTCCCTGCGGCGATGATCACCAGGAAAGTTGGTCCAGCTATCGCCGCTGGCTGCTCCGTCATCATTAAGCCTCCCAGCGAGACTCCATACACTAGCATTGCTCTTACGAAGTTGGCTGTGAAGGCTGGTTTGCCTCCCGCAATCATCCAGGTCTGTCCTACCAAAGACCGCCAAGCCGCCACTGAGCTGGCCACGAACCCTCTAGTGAAAAAACTCAGCTTTACGGGCTCAACGAGTGTTGGCAAATTGTTGGCCAAGCTGGCGACGGGCACTTTGAAGAAGGTCAGCCTCGAGTTGGGTGGTAACGCGCCATTCATCGTTTTTGATGATGCGAACCTTGATCTGGCTGTGGAAGGTGCTATGTTCTGCAAGTTCCGTTGTACAGGGCAGACGTGTGTTTGGTAAGCCCCTCTCTTAACCCCTCTCCTTCTTTCTCTCTCTACGTACCTATGAATGCGCGGGCACTAATATTAGACACCGCACTCCGCTGACAAGTCGGTGCAACAAATAATACAATACTAAAAGTGTTTTCAGCGCAAATCGAATCTATGTCCAGAAGGCCGTGGCCAATGCTTTCACTGAAAAACTGGTGAAAGCTGTCCAAGCGCTGAAGACTGGACCAGGCTTGGACTCAGCTACAACCCAAGGTCCATTGGTGAACAAGGCAGCTGTCGAGAAAGTCAAGGCTCACGTGGAGGACGCAGTCTCGAAGGGCGCGAAGATTGAGGTCGGTGGCCATGTGTCCCGAACCCTTGGTTTCTTTTATGATCCTACTGTGCTCTCCGGAGTGACCGCGGATATGGTGGTCAGCCGGGAGGAGACATTTGGCCCACTTGCTCCAATATTTCAATTTGAGACCGAGCAAGAGGTTTTGCTGCTCGCAAATGACAGCGAATTCGGCCTTGCGGGATACTTCTTTTCCCAGGATATTGCTCGAGCATTGCGAGTGGCGCAGAAGCTGGCGGTTGGCATGGTAGGAGTGAATACTGGAAAGATTAGCGCTGCCGAGGCACCCTTTGGAGGCATTAAGGAGAGCGGCTACGGCAAAGAGGGCAGTCTTTACGGTCTTGCGGAGTATCAAAACATCAAGAGCATCACAATTGGCAACCAAAGTGCTGGACTCTGAACAGGACACTGAAATAAAGTAGAATTCTAATTATGGCTAGATTTCACTATATTCCCTTATAATCTTTTTTTGTGAATTTTCCCACTGCAGGAGGAATGTTGAGACTAGGGAGAGAAGTGAAGCTTTCCTTTCTATCGCATAATAGTTTATCTACAGATCAAATCAGACGAGCCTTGCCCATTGATTCGTCTCTGCTATTTGCGTAGAACGTCGCAGGAAATCTCGATGTGCAGGGATGAGACATTGACAGAGTTTGGTGACACAAGCTCGGAATCTATCTTCCGGCAATCGGAATACATGACAGTCGCACTATAGCGCGAATTGTTTTTGCTCGTCTTCCGATATCGCGCCCGTAAATGACTACACCCCGAAGATCATTAGAATAGATGTCGCTCTTCACCTTGTCGAGTGCTACAGTTTCAAGCAGCAGCACTCTTTCACACAAGAGCCTTACCATGCCGTTGATTCAGAAGGGTGCTCGCACGCACAGGATTGCTTCCATTCCTGGGGACGGTATAGGGATAGAAGTAATAGAACAGACCATCAAGGTCCTCCTGGCTATTGAGGCGTTGTTTAACTCATTCACTCTCATCATCGATACGTTGAATTGGAGCTCAAAGCGGTATCTAGAACAAGGCGAATACATTCCAGCAGATGGCTGGCAAAGGCTAAAAGCGTGCGATGCTATCTTGTTTGGTGCTGTTGGATCACCTGGTATGTGCCCAGTCATGAAGGGGAGAGAGAGAGACCATTTACCTGACAATTTTCCCCATCTTAGAGGTGCCCGATGATATCTCCCTGTGGAATCTGATTTTGCCGCTTCGGAAGGAGGTGATAATTCTCGGATAACCATACTGGCCTACAAAGTTGACAGTAGCTCAGTTAAATCAGTACATCAACCTTCGTCCAATCCGGATTCTACCTGGTCTTTCAGCTCCACTAAAGAACTGTGCAGATGGCGACCTGGACTGGGTTATTGTCAGGGAGAATAGCGAAGGAGAGTACGCCGGCCAGGGTGGCATCACACACGACGGCACCCCGAACACGATTGCCAACGAAGTCGCCGTCTTCACGAAAGTCGGTATTGAGCGCACCATGCGCTTCGCCTTCACAGTTGCTCGAGAACGACCCCGAAAAAAGCTAACCATGGTTACTAAGAGCAACGCCCAGAGGTACGGTATGGTCTTGTGGGACAGAGTCTTCTACGAGGTCGCAAAGGAGTTCCCAGACATCGAGACGGACAAGACGCTCGTGGATGCCATGACAGTGCGCATGGTACTAAAGCCCAAGACGCTAGATACTATCGTGGCTACCAACCTCCACGGAGACATCCTGTCTGACTTGGCCGCCGCGCTGGCGGGCAGCATTGGGGTGGCTCCTTCTAGCAGCCTGGACCCAACGAGACTGAACCCCAGCTTGTTCGAGCCGATTCACGGAAGTGCTCCAGACATAGCTGGTCAGGGTATTGCGAATCCCATCGGGGCATTTTGGAGCGCAGCAGAAATGCTCCGGTGGCTTGGGGAAGGCGAGGCGGCGAACCACTTGATGAAGGCCATTGAGACAGTTACAGCTACTGGGACCAAAACAAGAGATCTAGGGGGTACATGTGATATTGCTCAAGTCACCGAGGCAGTTATTATGGAGCTGAAGCGGTCCTTCAATGGTACTAGAAATATCAAGTTGAAATTGTAGTCCAAGAGACAAGCAGTCCAGTTAAATACGTTATTGTATTTATTTATATAATCCCATTGTTATCCTCATTTCCGACTACGGCTTCATAGATAACTGAGTTAGATACATTGTTATGATTTTTTGATGTTCACGTCTGCAATTCTCACGTTTCTACGCCGAGGTAGCTAAAACGCAACCTAGACAATCCTTCGCCATGGGTCATCACCTGGAAGGTATGGTGCGGACTGCAAGCGTAGTGGCCATCTACGGAAGTTGAATTCCGGTTTCAAGTTACGGAATGGTTGATATAGCGAAATATAGCTGCAGGCATAATGCAATTCTGGGCAGCAAGAGATTCTGTGCTTCGTAAACATGGCGCCCTCATTCTTCAAACTGAACACTGGAGCCAACATCCCAGCCCTAGGCCTTGGTACCTGGCAATCTGCACCAGGCGAAGTAAAAAATGCCGTTTCGTACGCACTCCGCTCCGGCTACAAGCTTGTCGACTGTGCTTTCTGTTATAGTAATGAATCTGAGGTTGGAGATGGTATCCGGGAGGCGTTGAACTCGGGAGTTGTGAACAGAGAAGATTTCTTTGTCACCAGCAAGATGTGGTGTACCTTCTCGTCCAGGGTCGAGCAGAACCTCGACATGAGCTTGAGAGCTCTAGGGCTTGACTATGTCGATCTCTATCTTGTCCATTGGCCGGTGGCCTTGAATCCTCACGGTATGGATGTACAGTGTATTTGTCTGGACAGAGGCTGACATGAGAACTTATGGCTGATACTAGGAAATGATGTCAAGTTTCCTACACTTCCAGATGGTTCTCGTGATCTTGACCTGTCTTGGTCACATATCCAGACCTGGAAACAGATGGAGAAGCTAGTCGAAACCGGAAAGGTGAAGGCGATTGGGGTTTGCAACTACAGTGTGAAGTATCTGGAGGAGTTACTTCTCCATTCAACCATCATCCCCGCAGTTAATCAGATTGAAAGCCACCCCTACCTACCGCAAACCGATGTGTTTTCGTTCTGCAATGCCCGAGGCATTCAAATCATGGCATATTCACCCCTTGGGAGTTCTGGGTCCCCTCTGATGAAAGATTCACTTGTGGGGACTATCGCTGCAAAACATGGAATATCCCCGGCCACGGTTCTCCTCAGCTATATTAGTCTGTCTGCGCCGCCTTTTTTTCTCTTGTTTTAATACTGACACGCGATCGTGCAGACAAGCGAGGTAGCACGGTAATCGCCAAGTCTGTACAAGTGAGTCGAATTGAACAGAACAATAAAATTATTGATCTTGATGCGGAGGACATGGAAACCCTACAGAACATTCACAAATCAGCTGGGGTTAGGAGATATGTGTATCCAACTTTCAACGTTGACTTTGGCTTTCCAGACAAATCTCAGACTCTGGATGGAGAGAGTTAAATAGTATATAGCCGACGGTGATAACCCGATAATATTCAGTAATAGATTGAGATCTACAACAGACGTCGCTGCTTCCCGGGTGTGCGGGAAACATACGTATTTGATAGAGGATAAGATACCTAACGGGCTGATTCACCGGGATTTAGCGATTCAATGATAGTATCAACGCGGGCCAAAATCCGAAGCAACCTATATGTAATCATGTCAGCATTGGAAGATTTCCAAGTAGAATGCCTTTTAACCAAGAGCTACTCGAGATATTATTCGGAAACGAGGGAACTCGAGAAAGGAGTTCCCTAAGTTTATAGCTGCTCCCTGGGAATCCAGGAATCGACATTGTGTGGCGAAGAGCAGTCTGCCATTCAAACAGCTTGAAGCAATATAGGCTTCGTAAAGTACATTTATTTCAGAATACTCTAGGGTCGAATGTGTAACTCACACATTCGAATAGACGCCGTATACCATTGGCTAAACAAGCGAGATATGGTGCAGTCTGTCCATGTGTGCTGATTCGCGAGATGGCGGAGGGAAGGGTCGGAGTATATTGATTCCCCGATATTCTCTGGGATCCGTTTTTGAGTGAGTCTAGCGAGAACAATCTTCATCTGTCAGACCAAGGGAATTTTTTCGCTATACGATAGAGGAATCTAGCAGCTTCCCTGTACCTCACAACTTTGCTAATGATATCCAAGAGGGTTTTCTTCGATGTTGGACCCAAAGTTCGGTTTGGTATAGTGAGTACAAAGCAAGTCCTAGAGTTCTCCTACTCACTATAAGCGATGCATTTCTTCCACTAACCCCCCTAACCGGGCTGGCGTGCGGTGTTTGACTCGTGTATCAATCAATCTTATCACTTCTTTTCCTCTTTCCATAAACAATTTAGAGGTTGAGAGCATCTTTCTGTCCGGGTCTATCTCAATTTCGACCTGTCAGATAGTATGTCCAGCCTCTTCAAACAGTCCCTTTATGGATTGTCTCAGTATTTTCCTAACTATTGGAGATGAATCGCAGATGGCATAGAATGCGTACCGAGCACATAGACACCAAAATAAGTGCTAATCAGGACACCTATCATCCGTAAACCAGATATTCGTCAACATATAAGGCCTGTAGTTTACTCTTATGTAGCGTCTAATACGAACTAATTTCTCCTTTTGGTATTGCCTTATGTGTATCCGCAGGGGCCCGTTAGGGTTCTCCTCAGGGCCAGTTACACCTTCCTCGCCTGAGCTTTCGGGCCGCATCCTATGTTTCCTCCGATAAATATTCTATCACGGCAATTACGTTCAAGACTAAAAGAGCCAGACTATCTCTTGAACTCTCCTCTTCTCTCATTAGCTGAGTATGTTCGAATAAATCGATACTCCTGCAAGCGCTCTTCCAGAGCTCTCTTTGTAGGTTCCTAATATAAAGTATTTCAGAATAGGAAGGAACGGCTTAATACATTGCCTTTGTAATGGTTTTAATGGGCAACATCTTACAAATCGATATTTGCTTGTAAATTTAATTAGCGCCGAAAAAGCTATCGCACAAAGCGGGAAAGCACTATAGCAAGATTGGGGCCATACCAGGAGTTTGAGTGTAACCACATGCTATCAAGAGAGTCGTAACAGTAATTAGTTGCGAATTTGCTCAGGTTCAGCAGTGTACTGTCTCAGCGTTGTGGGGTTGCGCCGCACGTGACATCGTGTCTCCACGGTATGGTGGGGAAGTGCGGAGGTGGAAAATGGAGTAAGCACTTACGGAGGACATTTCCGGGGAATGATGACGCTAAAACTTCGACGGGATGGATTCAAGCGTGAGCACTGGTCCATCGCGTCCCCGGGCGCCTACTCGGAGTGGTTTCACTAGCACCGCACTTTCGGGACCCAGATTCCATGTCTCGCGAAGTCAACATCATGCATGCACTGAATTCGTTTCTTGCCCTGCTCTCGTTACCCCATGCCATCTTCTCCAGGTATTGGAGAGCCCGCAATCCTGCGATGTTATAAAGGTCCACAGTTTGTACCCTCTTTTTTATCGACAGTCTTCAATGTCTCTCGCCCACACACTCTCCATTTTCTGATCTATGCTTTTCTAAAAACATCCCAACAAGTAACACACCTGTCCTGAGGTTTCTGCACTCCGCCTGCTATGTCTGTAGACTCGGAGCTCGGCGGGACTGCTACGAAGATGCTCGAACAAAGCGATCTGACCGAGCATGTAGAATTACCCAGCTCCAAGGCCCTGACTGAGCGCGAGAATGAAGACGAGGATCTCTTCGCTGAAAACTTGGCGTATGGGCCAGACGGCATCCGCGGGCTGGTTGGCAGCTCATACGTGTTCGGCGCCGCCTTTCTCGCCTCACTGGGCGGCTTCTCTTTCGGCTACGACCAGGGGGTCATCTCGATCATCAACGTTATGGATCAGTTCCGGGACACTTTTCCCCGGACGCGGACTGCTTTCGGCACCAGCTTCATGACGGCCATGCTGCTGCTCGGCGCCTTCATAGGCTGCATTTTCATGCCGTCTCTGGCTGACAGGATCTCGCGGAAGTGGGCACTGACCGTTGTGGTGGTTATATTCGACATCGGCGCCATCATCCAGACTTCCGCCCAGAGCTATGGTGTCCTGGTTGCTGGAAGAGCCATCGGAGGCATAGGGGTTGGCACTCTTGCAATGGTACGTTATTAAACAGTAAATATCTACGTTTTAAAGTTTCTAGATTTTTTTTGCGGGTATAGAAAGTTAACAGGTATATAACATAGGGCGCGCCGCTATACATCTCGGAGATCTCCCCGCCAAATCTACGAGGAACTCTCCTCGTGCTCGAATCCATCTCCATTGTGTCTGGCGTCGTCATTGCCTTCTGGATCACGTACGGTACACGATACATCGCAAGCGAGGCCTCGTTTAGACTTCCCCTGGGGCTGCAAATGTTGTGTGCTACGATTCTTGGCGTCACGATCCATTTATTTCCTTATTCGCCTAGGTGGCTCACTCTCGTCGGGCGTAATGAGGAATGCCTAGCCAGTCTGTCGAAGCTGCGGGGCCTTCCCCCCACCGATGCCCGCGTGCAAAAGGAGTTCAAGGGCATCATCGCTGAGGTCGAGTTCAACAAGATCGTCTTGGCGCAAAAACACCCCGAATCTGGTACGTTCAGGCGCGAGATTCTTTCATGGATTGATATTTTCGATCGCAAGATGTGGCGCAGAACTGTGGTGGGATGTGGAGTCTGCTTCTTCCAGCAGTTTTCCGGCATCAATGCTTTCATCTACTACGCACCCACCCTTTTCGAATCTATCGGGCAGTCGAGCGAGATGGCTCTCATTCTTTCAGGGGTCTTCAATATTTTGCAACTTGTCGCTGTGGCCATCTGCTTTGTTACCATCGACAAGGTGGGACGAAGGCCACTTGCTATCGTCGGAGGATTTGGATCCTGCATCTGCTACATCATCATTGCTGCTATTGCTGGAGTCTACTCAAAAGACTGGTCGGCGAATCCGGCTGCCGGTTGGGCAGCAGTTGCAATGGCTTTCTGTTTCATAATGGTGTATGGGGTTTCCTACTCTCCCTTAGGATGGAGCTTACCACCGGAGGTGTTCCCCAACTCTAAGCGTGCGAAGGGTGTGGCTCTGGCTGTATGTGTCAACTGGCTCTCCAACTTCACTGTTGGAATTGCCACTCCTCCCATGCTTCAATCTATTGGTTACGGGACCTATATATTTTTCGCTTTTTTCTGTGGACTTTCCGGTGTCTGGGCATTACTTCTTGTTCCGGAGACGAAAGGCAAGACTTTAGAGCAGATGGATCTCATGTTTGGAGATCACAATGGCCAGGAAGAAAAGGATTTAATGAGGATCGCTGCTGCTTCGGCTGAGGAGATCTTTATGCGCCAGACGCAGCATGTATGAGCCACTGGCCCAAAGCAGACTTTTGAGGGCCTAATGACGTGGAGCTCGTAGCTATGCCTGAACAAGATTTTTGAGAGGTTTTCTCGAAAACGTTCTGTTCTACAGAGGTGTAATGATGGAATGATTAAGACTGAATTTGATATTTATTAAAAATATACTTTATGTTTTAGGCTCACTTGAAGCCATAACAGAAAGTGCCGAGCTACCTAAAGATTTTGAACTAAAACGGGGTTAAGATGTGATCCGAATGGCAATTTCAGTATATGCCATGTTGTAGTGCCCATTTCTCTGCTTTCTTGTGGATGCCCTTGAGGGTCTTGCAGTTGCGTTGTGCTGTCGGGCCACTGCTAGGATAGAGACGTCGTCGATGTAGCCCACTGCCTCTGTTTCTATGAACCCTTGGTATGAGGTCAGGGTTAGACTAACATGAACTCATGGATTTGCAAAATTCAGTGCCTAAAGTGTGATGCCAGACGTCACGTGTCACGGGTTCGTACGGTTCTTATTCAAAAGCGTAGTGTGCGTCGAACCAAAAGGACTTGATGATCATCTTTCGTGAAGACGAGAACGCTGAGACTAGTAGACTTACTTTATTCATATGGAGTTCTCCACCGGCACCTTTGCATACAATCCATTTCAGAATGAGTTTATTCAACTTGTTAAAATAAGGCCTGGTGGCTTTTATGATCCTCTTACTGCGAGAATTTAGAGGTAGACTAAAATCTTCAACCAGAATATGTCGCCTTGTCATATGTTTGTAGCGGCCCTCGATCTACAGTAAATATCAAACTTCATGGTCGGGTTATTCCTAGCCGTAACTGCCCAGACATCGGAGAACGACTAGAGAGAGTCGGTAAAAAATGAGACTATGCCTCGAGCTCAACCAGAATTCCATTTCTGCGGCTATTAGTACCTATATTCTTGTGACAGCGGCTCGATCGTACCTCGATCGGTATACAGACATTGAAGCTGCAACGAATTCATTGATCCTCTGCATTGACAATACAGGTCTCTCGATTGCTGAGCCTCAAGTTACCTCTCTGGATGATAACGAGTCTTGCGGAACAGGAGTTAGCTTGACTCAGTCGGAAGGTGGAATCTATATCCTCCAAAATGAAAAAGTGAAGGTCTCCATCTGGGAGGTGAGATTCTTAGTTTCATTGATCTTGAACTTGGCAGGGACCTGGTACCTGAAGGAGAGAGGGTAAATAAACTAGTTTTATTCTATGATCAAGCCATGACTTTTTGGGATGCCTGAGATGTCGAAGTATATCACTTAGAACAACCAGAATACCTTGGACAGGGTATTGTTAAAGTTGTTGATAATGGACCCCTTCGGGCAACTCTCGAAGTTCACCACAAGATCAGCCAAGAAAATTGGATCAAATCCACCATCTCTCTAGATGCATATTACCCACAAACTGGTTCGACGGCGCAAAATGATATATTGTCTTTACTGAGTATAGAATGTGAGGTCGATTGGCACGAATGCCGACGTTTTCTCAAAGTTGAATTTCCTTGGGACATTTACAACGATTATGCTACTTACGATACTCAGTTTGGAGTAGTACGCCAGCCGAAACACTACAACACTTCATGGGACTATGCCAAATTTGAAGTTGTTTGCCATCGATTTGCCGACTTATCAGAATATGGATACGGAATTTCTATACTCAATGACTGCAAATATGGCTTTGAGACTCAGGGAAATGTGCAGAGACTTTCACTTCTACGGTCGCCTAAGGGTCCTGATGAGTATGCGGATATGGGCCGACAAAAACTCAAATAAGCCATTGCTCCTCATCATGGTGGGTTTGTTGATGCCGCAATTACCCAAGCAGGTATTAATTTCAACAATCCAACGCAAATTGTCAATATTTCAGATATTCTCAACGAAAAACTGTCAGCAATCAAAATCAGTGGCCCTCCTAATGTTTCCTTCGAAACTGTCAAACGGGGCGAAGATGATGAAGGGCTCGATGGATATTACAAAATCAAACCAAGGAGCTCCAAATCGGTCATCTTGAGAACATATGAAGGCCTTGGAGGATCTGCAAAAGCTATTGTTGAATATGCAGGTCTCAGCGAAAGTCAGTAAGGGTATCATTCTCAATGTATGGTATCAACTAATGTGTTGTATTGTCTTAATGATTCTATGAAGTGGATTGCAATTAAATACAGGTATGGATTTGTGGGTGCCCAGCCAATTAGGCGAGGGCAGTCATGTGATGGTCAGGTGATACTGATCTCAACAGCTATTATTCACACGTATTCCCCTCCCCATCCGTATCAGACCTAAATAACTAACCCGCATATTTAGTACATTGCCGGTCAAGAAGGTCTTTAAAGTAAATATTCTTGAAGACGACATTGACGAAATCCCTAACTTTATTGATAAAGGAAAGATCTCGCTTAGTTTCAAGCCTTTTGAGGTCGTGACCTTGCGATTGCAGCTCTAAATCA
The DNA here is from genome assembly GCA_037952705.1 of Haplographium delicatum. NCBI lineage: Eukaryota > Fungi > Ascomycota > Leotiomycetes > Helotiales > Hyaloscyphaceae > Haplographium > Haplographium delicatum. The sequence goes on from JAPZPC010000078.1 coordinate 27,053, forward strand.
TTAGAGTGAAGCGAAAGGAAAACTAAAATAATTAAAAGATAAATAGAAAAAAAAAATCGAGCCTATCAGTGGAATTTTCAGTCATTTATGAGCCTTGTTTTGGTCTTTTCATGATCACGATGAAATTGGAGGCCGCATTCACCGCTATTACCGTTGAAATGAAGCCCTATTTTCATCATTTTATCCCATTAATCTCAGGAGATTTAAATTTTTAGCCAGGTTCCAAGCAGTCAGTATTCCTTGCCTGTCGCGCCTATCATGTTTCCGCACCCTGGACAATTGAAATGCAAGTAGTCAGCAATTAGCGTAAGTCTTGCATTTAAACGGTGGCCTGCAGAAAGGCCTCACGCTGCAACGACGAAATCTTCTCAAATATCTATCTTCTGCAAAAATGGGTACAGATTCAGCATCTCTTCCAGCATCTCCTAGATTATGTAGAACGTGCCGAAGGATTTTTCAAGGCTCGTTTCACCAGTCAGTTCCATTCCCTGGAAAATATCTCAGACACAGGAAGGAGGATGACACGACGCGGACTTCGCCTTTTCTTCACCACAGCTCTAGAGAAGATCTTCACCTGTCAGCTTTACAGAAATGCCTCTTCTGTATGGCCCTTATGGAAAAATTGCAATATTTTGACTCCTCGTGGAAGAGCCATACTTCAGATGTGTCTACTAGCTATTTTATTTGGTCGGATAATATGACTGGTTGGAAACAAGACGATCCTACGCAACATATCAATCATTTCATGAGGCTAAGTTTTACAGTCGGAGCTGGAGTTGAAGTCACTTCAGAGGATAATTCACTTGAGTATGTGCTATTCAAAAATTCAGGTAAGTTGTCAAACTTTCTAAATATACTATCTAACTCCGGTCAGAACTTGGGTTCTATCTAACGGATGAGCCTTTGGCCGATAACACTGGATCTTTAGAATCATGGAAGGTTGCGCAACGGTGGTATGAATTTTGTAAGAGTAATCATCAGAAGTGTCGTCGTGGTGTAGGGTTGTCCCATCAACGAAGGTTGCCATCCCGGCTACTCAACTTGTTAGGTAATACATCTCCAACAATCCGCCTCCAGTGCACTAAAGATCTCATCCCATCCACACAATACACTACTCTAAGCCATAGATGGGGATCCTCGAAGGTGGTCACTCTCAATTTAGACAGCGAGGATAAATTGAAAAGAGGGATCCAAATTTCCACGTTGTCAAAAACCTTCCAGGAGGCTATCGGTGTATCACGAAAACTGGGAATTATGTATCTCTGGATCGATTCAATGTGCATCTTCCAAGATTCTCGTATTGATTGGGAAAAAGAATCTGCAATGATGGGTGAAGTATATCGAAACTCGGCCTGTAATATTGGCGCAACCGGATCACTTAATAGTGATGGAGGACTATTCCACTACAGGAACCCAGTGGATATCTTACCACTATCCATAAACACACAATGGTTACCAGAAACTAGCATCAAAGAATGGTCTTCAGGTCTAATCGAACTTAATGGTAGTTATACCATTTTCGAAAAAGAATTCTGGAACAAAGAACTGTTGAGCGCACCATTGCTCTCTCGAGGTTGGGTAGTTCAAGAACGCATTCTATGTCCTCGGATGTTGCACTTTGGAGTTCGGCAGATCCTTTGGGAATGTTTGGAGCTGGATGCAAGTGAGGTATACCCTCACGGGCGGCCAGACCAGGATCTCGCAAAGCACAATCTGTCATCGTCCAGCACGTACAAACCGTTGAAGCCACTCGTAGATTTTAACGGTATTCCAGATTCCAGACAACCAGAGAGCCTCCCCTGGGAGAACTTTGCGATCTGGAAGAAAGTGATCTACCTGAGCTCTGGGACCAACCTGACAAAGTCCTCGGACAAACTAGTTTCACTTTCTGGAGTGGCAAAAAGCATGCGAGTTCCACTTGATGATCAATATCTGGCTGGAATATGGAAAAGTCATATTTTTGGGTTTCTATTTTGGAGGGTCCCAGACGGGAGGCAACCGAACGGAGAGCGGTCAAAACGAATAACACCGTACGTCGCTCCGACTTGGTCTTGGGCATCTCTCGACGCCGTGATAGACTATGGGATCTATTCACTTTACGCAATCTTCATCACAATCCTCGAGACACACATCGAGCTAGCAACAAGCGATCCGACTGGCCAAGTGCTTTCCGGCTTTCTTCGACTGACAGGTCCATTTTTTGTACTTCGCATCCCAGATCCTGTGAGGGTTTCTAGTGATGTTGACGGTGTCGATCTCAAAACTCTTAAAGACTTTGATGTCGATTATCTGTGGGGATATTATGACCAAGAGGAAGGGCAACCGATATTTTTGAATGATGTCTCCATGAAAGCCTCCCTGAAACCGGACATTCCTTTCAATCATGATAGTGAAGATTTGTTCTTCCTGGCTACTGAGTTTGGGTGGTCATTTCGTATGGAGGGCTTGATTTTAACGTATTCGGGGAAGAGCGACGGGTCATTTATGCGTATTGGGTATTTGGCAATTAATGCGGCGGATTCGAGAGAACGGTGGACAATTGAATATGAAGATGCTTGGCCAAAATTAGAGTCATTTGTGAGAGAGTTAATTTTAATCTAGCCGCGGCTCTACTTTCTACGACTCCCAGGAGGCATATGGTTTTATCTACACTGAGTCATTCGAGTTGCTGATTCGGCTATATTCAATCTTATTATCCATATCACGATATTCCAACTCGAATGCATAGATTAAGAGTCATTTTTTAACGCGCCCAATGCTCGCATATTCCGAAGTGGTAGCTTGGTTCTCTGCGGGTCACATATGAAAAATTGAATCAGTTTTCTAATTTGAATATTGTGATCATTTTTGGTGGTTGTGGTGGCAGATTAAGGCTATATAGCTTAAACAATTGAAGCTAAGTTTGTATATAAATTTTCATGAAATTTTATGAGTCATTTCTTCTTCCCAGCAATATCATTTACGCCGATAGAGCAAAAGTTCGAGCTTGTATACGAGAACCGGTTGCCACCGACGATTAGATAATACTAGCGCACCTCTTAACTCCGAGCTTACGTTGCTTATGCTGCAGTTTCTTTTAACGTCGTAACAACACTGAAAAAGGACACGTAGCTATTTCAAGTTGTAAACCATCACTAGCTCTATGTATATCAGCTAAGATATGTCAAACTCGCAAGCCAAGAGTGGTCGTGTTATAACGGAGAAGCGAAAAGCCCAAAACCGAGTAGCTCAACGCAAGTATCGTAAGTAATAAATATACTTCAAATACGATGATGGTTACAGGTGATGACGTAAGATTCAGGACAGAAATTGAATAGCCGTCTCAAAGATTTAGAGCAGTTGGCGAGTCAACTGAATGAGAATGAACCTCAGTTAGCTCACCAGACAGACCAAGTCAGCGAAGCTATTTCGTTTGAACAGATTGGGATGGCTACAAGATCCTCCCATCAGCCCAACGACGCTGATGGCTCTGGCAATGTTGAGCAGACAGCCTCTTTATATTTCGATGCCGTATTCGAGACATTCGATGATGATATTGCGGGGGTTTTGGGCGACTTGAGTAATTCTGGACCACTCTACAATTCGGACGATTTAAATCTAGCAATAGCAGAATACTCAGCAAAATCGCCTCTCGTATACCCAGACCTCGCAGTCCAAGGGTTCGACCAAATTGACTCTGCTCTAAATGCCAAATCAGTCACATCTTCGAATAATGGTAATGATATATGCTCTAATAGCCAAGATGTAGTATCCATTTCGTCATCCCTACAGCTTTACAATAGCTCTTTAAACTCAATGACACAGCCTCAATCCGGCACCGATACAATTGCTTTTGATATTATCCGCCAACTTCGCCTTGACGATTCAAACGAAAACCAACAGCTTATCAAAGCAGCAATAGAACACGGCTATAATGTACGAGATGTGCTTATAGCTGGTCTGAAAGGCCTCGGTAAAAGATTTTCCAAAGAGTCGTCACCCAGGGGCCCTGGTCTTTCGGATCCCAAGAAGAATAATCTAAGTCTTGTGCATACCTCTACCCTTCAAGCCTATCTCTCTATTGCCGACGCCCTTGGGCTTTCCATACCACAGCTTTACGTGAAACCATGCCCATCACCATTTTATCATCCAGAAAATAGTGAATCTGGGGACTTGAGTGTTCTTATTCAGTCTTTCTCGGACAAAATTAGCGCTCATTTGCGCCCCACACCGTCACAAATTCTCCAATTCCATGAGACTTGGATCGATCTCATTCCGTTTCCAGCGATACGTGAGCGGCTCATTACGTATTCATCCATGAAACCGCCGATTATAAATTTGACCGACTTCAAGAACGATATCTTCTTAAATAATGGGATATTCTGCTGGCAGACTGCATCCAGAACTCGTCATTCTAGTGGACATGCCTGGGATATGCGAAGCTGGGAGGCAGAACCATGGTTTCTTAGGAAGTGGTGGTTGCTACTAGGTGGGGAAGAGGCAGATATTTGGACACAGACAACATGGTGGAGAAGTATTAGAGGGGAGGGAAAGGTAGACCTCACTTGGAATTCGGATTAAATCATTGAAAAACTTTACTACCAAATCTTCTTTAAAAATAGTCAAATGTAGGTAAATGTCCTCCAGGGCTCTGAATTTTACAGTGAGGGTGTTTCTCGGAAAATTTCGTCAGTAAACCCCTCTGGGTACCTATCCCCGTGAATCGCTACAACATCAATTGCCTTCCGAAATTCAGACAGCTCCAGGGCATTCAACTCTATATTGAAGCTGCTTAGATTCTCTTCTAGATTTTCGATTTTTGTCGTACCAGGAATTGGAAAGATATTATCCCCCTGCCTCATTAACCAAGCAAGCACTAACTGACTGGGCAAGCAATTCTTTTTCTTTGCAAACATAGCAATTTGTTCTGTTAGTTTTATATTCTTTGGAAAATTCTCAGGGCTGAATCGAGGAAGATATCTTCGCCCATCGCTTGCGTCAAAATCATCTAGAGACTTATAACGTCCAGTCAGGAAGCCACGTCCAAGGGGACTATAGGCAATAACTGCTATACCAAGCTCTTTACAGGTTTGCAGAATATTGGTCTGTTCAGATTCAATATCTAATGCAAAGGGCGAATATTCAACTTCAACCGCTGAGATTGGATGAACAGCGTGGGCACGACGAAGTGTAGTTGCGCTCACTTCGGAAAGCCCGAGATAATCAATCTTGCCATTGTTTTTCAGCTCCACCATAGCAGCGATTGTTTTTTCAATCGGTGTCTTCGTATCCAGGCGATGAGCAAGGTATAAATCAATCTTGGTTATACCCAAACGCTCAAGACTCTTCTCGCAGGCTGCTTTAACATACTCGGGATCGCTTCGGAACCTAGCATTTGCAAGCGCGTTTTGGTCTTCGTATCCGAACTTGGTCGCAATGAAAATTTTGTCCCGCTTGCCCGTGCGGGCGAACCATCTCCCTAGAAGGTTCTCACTGTCTCCATCTAGAAGCGTTAGCTTATGTCTTATACCTCCCATATCTTACTTACAAACATCGGAAGTAATCCAAAACGTTTCCCCTAACTCCGCAGCTCTATCGAGGATTATAAAGCGTTTTTCATCCGAAGCAGACTTGCTAGCGTAGTAGGCACTCATTCCCATACATCCGAAGCCCATACGAGGGATGAGAGGTCCATTTATTCCTAAACTGCGAGATGGAAGCTCCGACATGCTGATTTTTGCACAAATATTTAGGCCTTACCTCTCAAGCCGACCACAAATTTAATGATAGATAATAATGTGATGACAAGATATAGTTATGGTATGATGTTAAAAAGAAGAGATTATCACAATTTAAATAGAAAAAAACTAAAAGGCTCAACTCAGCCAGGTTATATTCTGTTACACCATTTCGGCACATCTACTACTAAGCTAGTGGTCACACTCTACCTCTTTAAACCATGGCTGAGATGAGCATTTAGGTCACGTGATATAAGCCAAATACGGATAGTGTTAGATTTACGATTCTAGCCAATCGGGTACGCCTAGTACCATTAGGTAAGCAGGTTGGTGGGAAAGTATGAGGGGAAATCAGATATATTGAATCAACTGTACAGAGCTCAAAACTAATGGAAAACCTGCCCATATAACCTCCACTGTTCTGTCTAAGGCATATAACTCATCCATACGGATACGTCGATCCCATAGGGATAAGTCGATCCCGTACAGGTGGAAACAGTACCTAATACTTAGATGGTTAGCTCGAGCAAGGCGTGGAACAGTAGTCACGTGTCAGAAACGATTGCTGACTAATCCAACTGCAACAGATAGTGTTGTTCAGGCTATCTTATAAGTTATAAGTTCAATAGCGCACCTTGCTAACGTAAACAAATGAAATTAGCTTGACTACATTGACTGACTTATTCTACAGTGGTGGGTATCCCATATTTATAGGTGCTGAAGGCCCAAATCCCTGAATCACATGCTATAACAACAAGATCTGTTGAGAGTTGGTCCAGCACAGATAATTAAAATACTGGCTTCTCTCCACTATATCTATAGTGGCAGCAAGCAGGGAAATCCCTATAAAAGGGTTTACCCCACTCGTGGCCTTAAGCACCAACAGATGGAAAAGAAAGACCAGAATTTAAGCCGTGTGTACTGTGTATTAGGGTTAGTTAAGAAAATGGTTAGATTTTCATGCTATTGATTTGTTCAGCGAAGTATGCTGTAGAGAATAATTTCCTCTAAGTCAAACTATATCAGAATATAGTAACTAGTTCTAATTTCAGGATACGTCAAAAAGAGTGCATTATCACTTACATTTTCTTCTCTGTGGCCTAACTCCTTCCATGCCAATTAAAATACACTTAAAACTCTCCATTCCATATAGGTGGTCCTGGGAAGGGATAGTTCTATAAGTTTCAGCAAGTACTCGATATAGCTTATTTTTCTGGGGCCCACGGTGGTATTGTATTGAGGAAGCAGATCACCATCTGAGATTTCAATACCCGCAAGAGCAATTCCAGGATCTGTTATAATCTCAGCAAATCTTTCGAAACTAGAAACACCGAATTGTAAAAGTAGCCCACCAGACAACCTATATGTTCCGGGGAACGTAGCCATATACTCCCTACCAGGAAACTTATCACCCGATCCCTCAACTTTTAACTGCGCGCACTCTACATAGAATTGCGCACCATAATCTTTACTTGACTGTAGATTAATCACCTCATGCCTAATCAAATAACTCCCTGGCCTCAAATCCTTCGGAATCGTCACCGGAAAGCCAGTTGCATTTTCTCCCGCTAACATACTCGCATGCAACCATGGACCACGAAGGTTTATTGCCTCCGGGGCAAGTCCATATTGCACGATCTTGAACCAGACAGCACCTTTCCCATCAAAATCCTCACAAGTATCTCCGGGGCAGCGCGCCATATATACGAGAAGCGGACCATATTGGTGAAACCATATTGTTTTATCGACGGTGGTAAGATTGAAACGCAAAGCGTTGTACTGGGCAATTATCGTGCTTCCTGCTGCTACAGGCGCATGCAAAGAGTTAATTGTGCCTTTGCCGTCAAAGTTGCATGTTATATTTCCAGAGCTGAGGTCGTAAAGAGGCCAGAAGTACCAGCGCCGTTGGATGCTGCTGATCCCGGTTGGAATTCCAGAGTCATTGCCGTTGCCGTAGAAGGGCCCGTAGTCCCAAATATGCCATGGATTTCTGAAGATGTCAGTTGAGGGGAAAACATGGAAGAGCAGAGGACTGGATAGTTTACCCCTCATATAGCAATCCGGATATATTGTATGTATAGATACCGCCATGGGCGGTTGTGCTAGACGCCCATGCTAGGATGAAAGCAAAATCAAGGAGCTTCATCATTTCATTTCAAAATGGAGAATCTAGAGCAGATTCTCTAAGCACGAGTACTAAGGAGGTTGTAAAAGTTGTTGAAATAATGTATTGGGATGGGATGGGATGGGGCCACGTTCACATCTTTTGCCGCGGTTGTATGTTAAAGCCTATGTGGAAACTAATAATTTAATGTGTACTAAATTAAATTTACTCAGAAGACGATGTATAGTATCTGGTCATTTGGGCAGAAGATGAATGGTTCCAATCACAATATCTGGGGTGCTAGCTATTCTGCCTATATTAATATTGGAAACACTCAACATTTATCCGTGATCGTTTACCGCAAAATATTTGCAACACCTCAACTACTTCGCTAAATTAGTTAAAAATTGCTCTAATGCTAATTGAAAATGATGCATTGGTCATGTTGATCGTGGCGTGGTGTATAGCTTGTCGAAAGCGTTTCTGGAACTAGAACAGAAGCTTGTTTACATTTGCGACATGATATAGGTTACCACAAATAAGCAACTACAAACAATAACGGCGTTAGGAAGGAAAAAATGGATTAAGGTTCAATGAAAGATATGATAACTGTTGAAGTCAGTATCACCTGACTGCCATCGCCTAATTGGCTAGGCGCCCACAATCTGTACCTGTTTTCTAGAATTGCAACCACTATATAACATCAATACAATAATCACTTTTTCCCATCACTTGAAATGACATCCATACTGAATTCCGCTGAGACCTGCTTGTTCAACAATGACCTCACTTAATTCCTTTTAATGAAATCAGACAGCTGTTGATTGATATCTGCGGAAGACAGCATTGAAATGACGAATATCGTTGAGCTTCATCTGAAATACATGTCCCTGTATCTAGGCCAGTTTATTATTAAATGGAATACCGGCTTGTGGTCTTGCAACATTGCATACTTCATAAGCAACTACTCGATCTTGTAAATATGCAGACCCCTCCTGATAACGCTATGGCAAAATATGTATCAATAGGCTGCTGGCGCCAATTTTGGACCACAAAACAGAGATTAAGAGGTGATAAATAGACATTAAGTTATCGTACTAATCCTCTATATTATGTGGTGAAAGGATAGGGAATTACATATAATTACAAACCTGTGGGGATTAGCAGAGACTAAGTGGGCCATATCCTCTAGAATAAGAATTAGTCAAGGTTATAACTTTCAAAGGATAAATGTTGAGCAAGTATGTCTCAGCTGAAATCAGCATGGATGTCAAAATCAAACCAAGTCAAGCATGTATTGTATTGTTATTCTAATGAAGCGGTTGTAAGTCTAGATAGAGGTACAGGTTATGGGGAGCCTAGCCTATTAGGCGAGGAGCAGTCATGTGATACTGACTTCAACAATAAACTTTCGACGAAAGAGAACAGCTGATTTTAGTAGACTTGAGACTAGCCTGCAAGCTAGCATAATATTTGTAAGTGCTCAGATGACCGGGAGGGGGGGACGGTTCCAAGATGGAGATAATCAAGTGTCGTATATCCCTTACTAGTGCGGATACCAAAAGAAGCACCGAGTAATTATCGAAAATGAAACTTTTCTACAAAATGGTATTCGTAACTAGGAGTTACTAGAGCTAAATGGATTAAATTGCTTCTGAATTCATGCTCCCTCTAGTTCCTAAGTTCAAATGGGAGGCCCAAATCAAATCATGAAGCCGTTATACAAGATACCACGCGTCAGTTCAGTGGATATAAGTCGTGAACCTGTCGCAAGGCTGCCGGAAGGGAAGTCATCGATCAGTTTGATTCTTGACTTGAGTTATTAAAATTGCTGTTATTCTAGACAGCCAATTAGTCACCTTTGAGTTCTGAAACACAGCGTCCTATAAAATCTAATAGCCAATAGTCGATAAAGAAAGCCCCAGGCACATCCCGGGTTAGTCATCGGATTATCTCCATTTGAACCACCTGGGGCCGGAAACTGATTCTACTACATGCAAATCCCTAAAATTCCATCATAAACATACTCGCAGTATGGGTGCTTATCGTTAACTATCTCAAATGCACACGTATCTCGACAATCATCCAGTGTTGTAGCATAAGGGGTGCTGGCAGATCAGATGAAGTCGCCTCCATCGAAGCCGGTAACAATTTGGTCGCAGGCTTGGAAGGCGTCGATCTCCTGAAGCTAGGAAAGCATGAGAGGAATTGAGATGTAAGTTTATTCTAGTATGAGAATTTTCGGACTTGTACTCTTTGTACTAAACAATGGTTCTAAAGATAAACCCCCAATATTTTTCTTAACAGCCCCAATCCTTGATATCTCTTACACCATTTCTTTCCCCAACATTTAAAGCTACTAGAAATCGACTACAGCAATTATACGCAGCTATTGTAACCGTAATCTCGACCACCTCCCTGTCAGTAAAGTGCCCTTTCAATTCCTGGAATAAGTCATCAGACACTTCGATGTTCTTGGTCATTGCATCCGCGTAGAGCAGAACCACTCGCTGCTTCGGTGCTAATCCTTCTCCGCCACCCTTCATAGCATCTATGCTGACGCCTGATTTTCGTGCCAATGGTGCATGCTGCATCCACTCGTACTCCGACCCAGTCAAAATAGCAACTCTTGATATCGCAAGCTCACGAATATCACTAGGAAGTGATGAGTTATCTCTTATGCTCCCAAAGAATGAATTCCAGCCATCAGCTAGCGGCAGTGAATGTAAGAGTGTAAGATCGAGTGAGAGTAGACCAGTCTTGACTCGACGTGCTCTGACACGCCTGAGTATGGCAGCATCGTTTTCATTATCCGCCAGGACCGATTCTGGAATATATGGAAGACGCATCTGTTAAGTAATATTTTAAACATGAACCTTGAGAGACTTGATCTTGGTTTTTCCTTCTTCCAATGAATACTTTTCCGCATTTTATTGGTTTTAAACTAAGAAGAGTAATTATAGGTGAGATTTCCGGCTTTGCAGGTCCGGAGTTGTCGGTTCTAGACCCTGGACCGGAATGTAATTTTACCTGGGCGCCGATGTAGCAGGCTGTCAATGCAGCGGTCTTAATTTCGAGTCCTATGTGTCCACTATGCTAATGATTGGAACTAGTTCCCATGCACCTGCACTAGTGTAGCCGGTATGATATCGACAGCCTGGACATTGAATGTCCGAAGGGATTTGTCAGCGTTTAAGAATGACTTCGTTGTATTCTTGATTTATACTGAACTTGAGATAAACTTTTACTTTATTATTGTTTGGACTGTCATCTTCGCGACTCTAATATTCCATCCCATACACGCGATAGATGGCTTCTACAGATGAGTCACAGCAGCCCAAGCGGGCCTTTCGAATCCCTCTACCTACTTCGCCAGTCGGTGCAGCACTCTCGGAATGCCCTCCTACTCTCTTCTCTCCATTAACCATTCGCTCTATCACATTTCAAAATCGGATTTGGACTGCGCCGATGTGTATGTATGCGGCAGAGAACGGCCACTTGACAGATTTCCATCTTGTCCACTTAGGTGCCTTCGCCCTTCGTGGCGCGTCGCTTATATTTATCGAAGCTACCGCAGTTCGTCCTGAAGGACGAATTACCCCCCAATGCTCTGGCCTCTGGGAAGATGCTCAGATTCCTAGCTTCAGACGAATTGCCAACTTTGTGCACAGTCAAGGCCAGAAACTAGGCATTCAACTCGCTCACGCAGGGAGGAAAGCCAGTACCATTGCACCTTGGCTGGTTTCTGTGCGAGGTGCCACAATCACGGCTACGAAGGAGGTAGGGGGCTGGCCACAAGATGTTAAAGGCCCTAGTGCAATTAAGTGGGGTGACGGATATTCAGATCCAGCAGAAATGACAATCTATGATATCAAATATGCCGTTGACGGGTTTCGGGATTCCGCGAGACGAGCTGTTGAGGCTGGGTTGGACGTAATTGAAATTCATGCAGCTCATGGCTACTTAATATGCTCCTTTATGTCACCTCTAAGTAATAAAAGGACTGACGAGTATGGTGGTAGTTTTGAGAACAGAATTCGGTTCTTGATGGAAGTCATACAGAGTATAAGGGAAGTAATTCCTATAGGAATGCCTCTAATCGTTCGTATCAGTGCTACTGAATGGATGGATCGACACCCTGGTGGTAGTTGGGATGTCGAGCAGAGTATACGACTCGCAAAATTACTCCCCGGTTTAGGCGTTGATCTACTTGATGTCAGCTCTGGCGGCAACCATCCGGCCCAAAAGATATCCATGCATAGCAATTTTCAAATTGGAATTGCTGGTCGCATACGGGCTGCTCTATACGCAGATGGCATCAAGGAACTGCTAATTGGCGCCGTGGGCATGATCACTGACGCTGCAACCGCACAATCTATTGTTAATGGTGGAATATATAATGACAGTGCGATCGAAGTGAAGGATGAACAGGAACAGTTGGCAAAAGCAGATGTTGTATTAATTGCTCGCCAGTTCCTTAGAGAGGCGGAGTTCGTACTCAGTACAGCGCATAAATTGGGGGTCGAGGTGCAATGGCCAAATCAGTACCAGAAGGGGAAGTTCCGGGCTGTTTCAAAAGTATAAATAACAAAAAGCTAGAAATACCAATAGCTAGATATAGTTCGGAGCTATTACCCAAAATTTATGCACTCTATTATTTTATATTCTTGTGAGCTTTAGAACTGTGATCGTGACCGACCAAAATAGACGACATCAAAGGCACTCTGAAAGCATAGCGAATATTAACTTTCGTATTTTTGTTTCCGACTCGCTGAAGAGAATAAGCTCCTACGTAGAAATTTCGAAAAAGTCTAATACTGAAGCGTTCTTGGTTCTATACTCTGATTCATCAAATCAAATACGTATATTTTTAACCCATATTGGACTGCCGTGGTGCTACTATAGGATTTAATTGACGCCATCGGCTTCTTTTGTCCAAAATCGGCGCAGAGCAGTTGGTCATATATTGATTCAATTTAGTAGTAAATTAGATGGCGGCTCGGTGGCAACTTCCTTTGCTCAATAACTTGAGCGAGAATATAGATTGCCGAAAGTAGCTACCATAAAAGAAACATAGACATTTAAAAAAATCTTAAGAAAAGTTCCCAATATGATAAGACAGGTCCATGTCATTTTCCTCAAGCCAAAATGCATCTGTTTAAAATATTCTTATCATACCAAATTTAATTAGACACAGTTACCATATGCGAGAATGAGCAGCATCTCAAAACAATGGATTGGATCAATGATGAGAAAAGCTCATTACGCCAATCCACTTTCAGCTACTTCTCTCTCTTCAAGCGCTGTTTTCTGCGTCTCAGTGACTTCTCGCGCCAGAATATCGCCACCCTTTCCTTCATCCTTCTCCACAACCAGTTTGTGGGTGTTACGATCCACGTGAATCTCCCTTTGATAGACCACGATGTCTTCTTTATCTCCAAAAATAGCTGCTATTTCTTCTAGCGGCAAGCCATTTGTCTCCGGTGTTGCCCAATAGAACCAAAAGAATGACACACAAGAAATACTAACATAAACCTGCAGAAACTGTTAGCTGAGATATACTAAAAATAGATTCTCTGAGATAATACCATGAGATATTTCCATCCAAGGTTTGCAAATCCCTTTGGAGTCACTTGAAGGTAGATGATATCTGCAATCGATTGAGATGCAACAGCTAGAGCAAATCCTTTAGCGCGGATAAAATTAGGAAAGATCTCCGATATCAAGACCCATCCAGCAGCATCAAGACCAATTGCAAAGAAGACGAGGAATGCGTAGAGAGCGCAAACTCCCACGCCAAGGCCTGCTCTATTTGTACCTGCGTCTGCATACAAGGCAATCATTGCTGACTCGATGCAAAGGCAAACAATGCAACCAGATATACCGGTGATGACCAAAATACGTCGTCCGAATCTGTCCATCAGAAGAGCGGCGATACCATTTCCTAAGAATGCAACTACAAAATTTAGACCCTAAACAATGAGAGAGTTATGCATGAACTTACTTGAATTTCTGCCAGTTAGCAAAATCAGGCTGTTCAGAGTATTAAACCCAAGTTTCCTGTAAAATATCGATTCCTATTCTTATTAACAGCATATCAGAATCGATGAGAGAACCACATACGTAGTTGTTGATCACCAGAACCCCGGTACTTTGACATAAAAATGTATACATCATCCCGAAGAGAACTCTCTTCCGATATGATGGTCTTCTAAACATCTCCCACCAGGTAGATACTATAGTTTCGTCATATGCAGCCTGTTGTTGCATCTGATAAAACTCTCCGCGAGCAAACTCATCTTCGGGGTCTTGGGTATTTTTATGTAGCTTTTCGATAACCTTCCATGCCTCCTCGCTTCGACCTTTCATTAAGAGAAAACGAGGAGATTCTGGAAGGAAAGGAAGAGATGCCAGGACAATTAGGGGAAAGACGAGGGCAAGTCCAAGGGGAGCCCGCCATCCAACGGTTTTATTACCATTATAATAGAAAGCCAAACCAAAATAGTTTGCAGTGGCATATCCCAGACCAATCATAGTACCGGTCATTCCCACAAAAAAGCCACGGTATGCAGGCGGAGCAAGCTCAGTGCCATATACTGTTGCTATTCAAATGTTAGAGACAGTGCCAATCGTGCAAGCTAAGGTACGACATACCCACAGCTAGGAACCCCCAGCTCCCTGCACCCGCAAAAAATCGGAATGTGATGAAAGATCCAATATTCTGACTAGCGGTGAGACCTGCTGAGCCTAAAAGCGAGAAAAGAATGCAATAGAGTAGTCCGGCTTTCCTTCCCCATTTATCTGTGACGATAGTACTGAGGAGAGGCCCGACGACTGCACCGGCCTGTGGGTCTGAATGAGCGTGATGGTGGATTAGTGAGGAATGGAGTAGTCAACAGTACCTGAAATACACTAGTGATGGCGCCGACCAAATTCTGTTTATCAGGATATATTGCTCCAGCGGAGTTGCCAACGCCCATGTATACCAAGAAGGCGGGCTTACCAAGCGTTGTACCAATAATAGCTGAAATATAGGCGTAGGCAAGAGCGCCGATAGAGATAGCGAAGCAGATGAAAAAGTTGTACCAACGGATGGGTTCATTTTTACCGAAAGCCATGATTAATTGCTGAAATGATTACTTGTCCTTGATTAGAGAAAATACACGAGAGAATTGGGGGGATATTATACTCTAGCGGAATATATGAGCTGACAACGGCTTCTCCACTAACGTCTCATGGTGCTCTCCAGCTGTTGCCTCTTCAAGGTTTCAACAACTCGAATTGTGGCCCACGGGACTCCGATATCCGCCAACAGAAACGGATTTAGATCTAATTGACGATCCTGTTTACAATGAGCTCGGTCGCAAAATGGGCTCGAAAGGAGCCCCGACAGTTCGTAGCAAGGGGAGAGATTCTGGGGTGCGGGGTCCGGGTTTGTGGGGTCCGGTTCGAAAAACCATATCCAGTTAGCTACGTTTCCAGTTAGACGTTGGCGGTGAAACTGCTAAAAGACGCTACGGAGGAGCCCAGAGGGGTATGATCACCGGATAGCCGAGATTAAGGTAACTCTCCTCCCAATGTGTCTCTGCGGCGTGCAGAGAACCGTTGAGTTGTGACACCAGACAGGAAACAGAAAATAACCATACTGACTCAAGCGAATCGGGAAAAGAGGCGAAAAGGACTTCGAAAGGTATAGATACCACGAAATCACTATGAATTCCACATTTGTGAAGAAATTTCCCTCTCTGAGCGAATTACCGTTAGGGAAAGGTGATCCACCATTCTCTGCCTGGGGATTATGGGAGAATCCTCAACTAGGATCTCTAAACTATCTTACAGATGATGTAGTCCTGAAAACAGCCAAAGAGGAAATTTGCACGGGGGAGAGGATTGCATTAAAGTATGGCATCCAGGTCAGCAACATCCAAATAGCTAACCTGAATACCAATAGTCTCTCTCTGGACTTCATCAAGCCAGCTTTGCTCGGGCGAACAGAATTCGAGAAGAGAATGGTCAACAAGGCACCGAGGATTATTAACGACGACGTGGTAGGTCTACATAACTCCAATATTACACTGTAATAGGTGCTCGACACTAAATAAAACTGTAGGTCAGCTTCAATACACAGGGAAGCTCTCAATGGGACAGCTTTCGACATTTTGCGTATCAATCTGAAGCCAAATTTTACAACGGGTGAGTAAATTTCCAAAATAGATCTTTGAGAAAGTACTCATCGAAGATTTTAGTGTCACTCAAGATGACATCCATGGAGACAACAAAAGTTCTGTCAATGGCCTCGATGCATGGGCTAGAAAGGGCCTGGCGGGGCGTGGTGTCTTCATCGACTACTACGATTGGGCCACCAAGAATGGAATCATATATAGCACACTCTCTACATATGCAGTACCTTTGGAACACATTAAAAAAATCGTTTCAGAGAAAAATATCACTTTACGCACTGGTGATATTTTTATATTAAGGACAGGTTAATATCCCATCATTCGTCAGATAGGCTCTCTACAGCAATGCTAACGAGAATTGAGGTTACATAAATGGCTATTCTAAACTGGATGCGAAAGGCCGAGAAGATCTCAAAGATAAAAGAGATTTTCCAGGCCTAGGGCAGAGTAAAGAAACGACTGAATGGCTTTGGGGGTGTCAGTTCTCGGCTGTAGCGGCTGATAGTCCTGGATTTGAGTCTAATCGTAAGTAAGGCTTCATAAGTCTAGTCAAGTTAGATAACTGACCGGTTAATACAGCTGCAGCTGATCCGAAATGGGCTCTTCATCCAATATTACTCGCTGGTTGGGGGACTCCTATCGGAGAGCTTTTTGATTTGGAAAATCTCTCAGAAGTCTGCAAAAGGCTCAAAAGATGGACATTTTTCCTTACTTCTGCGCCTTTGAATTTTCCCGGGGCAGTAGCATCACCTCCCAATATTATCGTGTTCTTCTGAAAATTTCGGAGTCGTTCCCCAATATTTCCGCAATTTAGAAATTTTGAATTGATGAAATTGAATATGGTTTAACGATCTTACATAAGACACTACAATTGCTTAAATATTGAATTTATACGTAAAAAGCTATCAGTGTAGAGCTCTTGAAACTTTATTGGATTGTATCCTCTAGTTTTTCGAACTTATCGTCAAAACTAAATGGTAATGCCCCTCACAAATCCAACGCCAGTGCCCACCCAAGTTGATCGAAAGATAGCCACTTTATTTATATCTGTTAAAAGACTTGGCGAAGGTTATAATTAGCTTCCTTCCAGTGTTGTAAATTATAGTTCAAATACCTTCTGATTTCTTTCTTACCAGATACCTTTTCATACGCAGTTTTAGAAATGTATCGCTCAAATACCAGAAGACTACTGTCAGACTTAATTTCCAACCATCTCAGAACCCAGTAAGATGAAACACTAGGCTCTTCTCTTAACAAATTGGCCATAACATTTAATTTTTCAAGTAGTGCAAGCGTGTCTTTCCCATCTTTGGTGGAGTATTCAGATATAACGACGTAGGTTTCTGACGTTAAATCTTCAATCACATCGCCTTTTGACAAAAATCCCACGCTGCTTGGGGCTCTAAAAGTTAGATCTGGAGTTGGCGGTGCCATTAAGCCTCCGGCATCAATGGCAGCTCGCATGACCTTATACGGAGCACTGCTACGGTGAGTAACGGCGAGTGCATCTTCATCCAAGTACCTAAATAGAAATTTAGAAAACCTAATGATCTACTGAGGAAAAAAACGGTAGGGACCAACACCTCAAGACCACGGAGGTAAGGCCGATCAGGAAGAGAACTAATGGTATCGGTGGTTGGGAAAAACCAGCAATATGCATAACAGCCAGGCTCTGTTAGGATTGTGATAGCCGCTATATCTTTTAGATAACCTATCATCTACCACAGTATATAACATTAACTTCTGGGTTCGAGCACGGAATGACGAGATTATGCAAAATCTGTTGAGTACATAGGTGCAGCTAGGAAAATGGAAATACCTCATTCCTTTTGTCTTCAGATACGAAGGGGACCAAGGGAGAGACGGCAACTGTCATGATAAATTTTGCAAAAGAAACAAAGAATTCCAGACAAGTGAGTCCAGAAAGTTGCAAAATATTTATAATATGAGAGCAAAAAATCACGATTATGGTGTGAATATTGCAGCTGGGGCGAGTAAATAATTTTGAATGTCGATTGATGGTTTATTTCATCACGCTGTGTACGAGGAATTGTTCAGGTATTTTTTTCTTTTTAGCATCTTCAACGCTACTCCACATTTGGATTCTGATCGGCAGTTACACTTCCGCCAGATTACGCCACGAACCGAGTGACGCCAATTTGGATCCTTTTCACTTTAATGAATTCTATCCTCCTATTTATGAGCTTCTCAGCTTAACGATAACGATAAGATAATCTTTCAAATTTTCAGATTCTTCCATGTATAGGAACGCTGAGCGTTGATTCACTCTTTTGTCCACTGTGTATTTATGGAAGCCCTCCAGATTTCACCGCGAGCCGTTATTCTCATCGTACTGATGAAAAGCTAGAAATGGAGCAGTATATTCTATCTCGCTGTCAAACTTGCATAGTAGCAAGCAGTGGCTGCTACTACGCCAACCTGGAAACAAAGACAGGTGACCAATATGTTCCTCTTTATACAACTTGTGGAATTCTTGTAATGAAATCTGGGTCATCCATTGGTGCCATGCCTACAGATACAGAAGCGGTTTGGATATCGAGCTTTCCGCTTTTGTCGAATGACCGCAGTTTGTACACATGGAACTCTAGATCCTTGACGAAGTTTATACAACATTTCATTACATTGCGAAAAAGTGTTTTCCTGACCCCACCGACATCTCTAACCATATACGCGTTTAGATAGCGGTATGAATTGACTTCATCCAGATTATCGGTTGATCTCAATATCTCTTCGCTTTTAACATCAGGAATTGTACGAAACGCTCCATCACGCCAATTGGCAAACTCAGGAAATTCGTCCTCTGTGATTCATTAGTTGAACTGGCTGCTATTGCTATCTCTCCGCTCATTCGGGATTTATGAGCCCATAATAAATTCTTTCTGTTTTTGTCATCATTTTTCATTCAAATCTTCTAGGTTCTGACTTTTCGACGTCACATATCAGTTACCAATGATTCAGTTGAGGAGAATTTTTGGGAAGATAGTAGACCATATTTCTGTCTAGGAATTACTTCTAACAGTACAATGTGACTCTGTTGAGGATATCATGCAGCGACAAAGGCTGAAAATGGATCTTTTCCAATCACCGAACAAAGCTCATGATATGCATCATCCCAAGAATCGTCCTCTCGCTGTTCACTATACGACTGCACCTCTTTAGGAGAAGTTTCCTGAAGTGTTTCAACATCTGTTGAAGACCTGATCGGCCCCTGTTGTATACTTTCCTGGCCGAGAGAACGTTTGGTTTCATTCAAACTTATCGTCAGATCAAGCTGGAGAATCACCCATTTTGCAAGTTCAAAGTACAGATCTAGCTCAGATACTCTCCCATATGCCTTTTCGCGCTGTGACCATCTTATTAATCGATGTAATATTTTTCTATTAGATCCATCTTCTATATCTGGGAGTAAAATGGATCTAGAACCATAAGTCTCCGCCAATAAAGGTGCTAAATCATGTCTATGATTATAAAAAATTGTTCCTACAGCAAATCTACCGATAGTCATTAATCGGATATCTTGAAGCGAGAGAAATGGCAAACTATTCATACCTTGAATATTTGAGAAATTCGGCGTACATCATGTTGTAGTGTCCATAAGTGGTTGGATCAGCCGACTTGAAATCAATCTCCTGAGCCCTTCGAAATGCTTCACCATATGAAACTCGCCATTCAAACTCTTCATCTGCAAAATAGATCTCGTGTAATTTTTCTTTTAATGAGTTGGAGATACAATACTCGATTTCTTGAGATTCCAATGGTTCTAATATCTGTAGTACATTTGAATATCTTCCGCTTGGTGCTGGTAAAGATGGAACTTCATTTGAGCGATTTGAGCGATTTGTGATCCTTGTTAAAACTTCTGAATCATTTTTGTGACTATGATTGACCTTCTGGCCTTCCTTGGCCTGCTCCTTTCCTTGTCCGGTTCTTTCCCAGTACAAGTAGTCGGGTTCACGAAATAATTTCTTTTCAATTTTAGATTTTTCTCCTAGTTCTTCCGGAATTTGATCTTTATCCCTGATATAATATGGAAATCCTTTTGGAGACCATACTAAGTTGGTAGGCACTGTATTATGGTCCAAATGACCCCCTCGAGCGGCTGATAAAAGAGTATCAAAGGTTAACTCTACGGAAGAAAGTAGCTTTACATCATTAGATGTAAAACTGGAGAGATTCCAAAGCTCTAGGATTTCATGGCGCCGTGACATGCTAACTGAGCTTAACGTGAGTGTTTGCACCCATGATGCATCACTCATGTGTTTGATTGTAACCATGGCCATATTCTGGAGGCCATGCTTCCGAATATCTTGTGAGCGAATCATGAACAGCGACATCAACTAATCCAAAATTAGATACAAAATCTTATTCTTGTATCATGCGAATTAACGAGAGCCTGCAAGGTGGAGATTTCGTGAAAGCGAGCGGCTTCGTTTCGATATATACTCGTTGACAGGAAATCCGGTGACATTGAAATCTAAATTCAAATTGCTGACCAGAGTCCGAGAATGAATTTCATTTTTCTAACTGAATATTCTCATTCCATTATTTCCATGTGATTTCATTAGAGAAGTAGTATTATTTTACCAACGAGCCAGGGTTCTCAGCTTCTTGCATCGGAAAATGTGTGTCCGGCCGGAGATGAAACTCCGCTGCCTTAAGCCAATACACGAATCAGGCAGGAAGGTTGGAAAAAGTTTCCATATGAATGAATTAAGAATCACGTCTTTCTGGTATTGCGAAATAAACGTAATTAAGCTCAGGGCGCGATCTCTAGGTACTGTATATAGAGCGGAAGTGGTGCATATTGTTATGATTTTATTTTTATCTAAATAGGAAGCTACTAAAGGGTCCCAATGTATCACTACGACTAATTCCCCACCGAATGAATGAATTATGGGTTGCCTATTCCCATAATTACTTCACTACCAGGGTCGGAATTTCCATTGGCGGATGCCGAAACTTCATGCCTAACTGGTCGGCAGTCTTATAGCAGAGCGATCTTGTTGATTCAATCTCTTCGCGACTTATGCCACTGGCCAACATCCCGATCATATGAGATCTCATTTGAGGGTGACAATCTATGCCAATTAACGAGGATATAACTACATGAGATGTTTCTGCATCGTCAAGGATTTTGTTGTATGAGAATATACGGCCATAGAACAAATCTAGAACTTTTCAGCTATACAACTTTAGACAATGTGGGAGTTCATTGAAGTCCCGCACGAGACTAACTTTTAATCACCCAAGCAAAATCAGGGCATGCATCGATAGTCGTATGCGGGGTCCATTCTGGATTGGCATGATATATCCTCGAATGCATTGCCAAGCCTCTTTCTGTTGCAGTGGCGGGATCATCTTTATCTCTATTTATAGTCACTAAACGGTGTCCTCGTATCTGTTTCGTACAGTGTCGTAGACAGTGAAGGTCGTTTGCTCACCTGAATGCAACAGTATCTTTAAGCTCAGCTGGCATTACCTTCCCCAGCACTCGTATACTTGTTCCCGTCTAAAGATTATGCTCGTTAGCTTCCTAACAGCCCAAAACCCCGCCGATCTGGGGTGGCGGACCTTCGCTGCTCCAACAATTCCCAGGCTCTTAGTGAGAGACTCTCTAATCTTCCTTGCAGCCAGCAGCTGCTCACTCGGCTTAAGAAGAGGTAAGTAGTGCGATGATAAATGATCCCAAACTCCAGGAATTTCGTCAGGATAATTCATGGATGAAAGAGTCACGATAAGAACCATATACCATCGGAATTTCTCTGACGGTCTAGCCAACTCTTCAACATCGCGAAAAAAAGTAGGAGGGAGAAGAGGCATCTTTAGCGCGATTGGAAATAATTACCTCAACTTCAATTTTGGATTCAGCTCGGCCCAGGCTTTTAGTACCTCCTCTGCTCAATGACTTTTTAGTGTAAAGGAAGTTGGGGGCCGACGCGATAGCGGGAATCGGTAAGTCGTACATGCGAGTACGGTATTTAAAACCCCGCGAGAAAGGTGCTAGGATGGGCCGCTAGAACACTATTTCATCCAATATTCCATCATTGCCACATGACCTAAGCCATCCACAAATTTAGGGGCAATACAATAAAAGTTTCTCTGGCTTGTTAACATCAAAACATATATAGTAGAGGATATAGCTCTCAACGCCCCCCCTCCTTCTTCGTCACCTCTCTTTCCAAGATGGAAGATTTCTCTAGCCTGGGGGAGCCAACGGTAGAGTGGCTTCAGTACATAGCAAAGTCTGGGATCTCATCTGCAACGACCATCGGTCAAGTATCGCCAGAGCACCTTCAACGTGACACAAACCAGGGCCGGGAAAAGGTATCTGCCGAATCAATGGAAATAGAAGGTGGGAAGAACCAAATATAATCGTGATATATATTTCCCTCTTAGCTGAGATTGCCTAGGGTTGTATACCAAAGTATGCGTCAAGTCTATTCAAATCCCTGCCCGCGATGGCTATAGAATACAAGCTCGCATTTACAGTCCAAAGTCCCAATCTCTTAAATCGGCGTTAGATAATCCTTCTCTTTTACCAGTGTATCTCTTCTACCATGGTGGCGGCTTTGTCTACGGAACACTCTCATCCGAAGATGCAGCCTGTTCTCGAATTGTCGCCTCATTATCCGTCATCGTTGTGAACATTTGCTATCGCCACGCACCACAATTCACGTATCCGATTCCGCGCAATGATGCCTTTGATGCATTCGATTGGATTATCTTAAATCTCGATTCCTTTTCTGGTGATCCTAAAAGCATTGTCGTCGGTGGAGTCTCGGCTGGTGCGAACCTTGCCGCTGCCATCGTTTTGCGAGAGAATCTAAGGCTAAGGAGTTACGAGTCTGGGGAAAATGATAGCAGGGAGCCCACCAGAATTAAAGGGCAAGTTTTAAGTATACCTTGGCTAATCATCCAGGAAGCACAATTTCCATATGAGCTTCTTAGTTCCAGAGAGAAATGCTCACGACTCCAGTGCGCTGGCGCGCCAGTCCTGTCGAAGGCTACGCTTGATTTTTTTGTCGAGATGCTGAATTTGAAGAACCACACAAGTGCAGAAGATTTATTGCTCAATGTTGGACTTGCTAGCGATGGGGATGTAGTGGGAATGCCGAGAACGACATTCCTGGTGGCAGGGGCAGACCCATTGAGAGATGAGGGTCTACTATATGCCAAAAAATTACACAGAAACGGGTATAAAATAAAGTCCAGTCCCAGTTGAAGATATGCTCTAATACATCACTTTAGGGTGACGACAAAGGTAAATGTCTTTCCTGGGCTTCCACATGGGTTTAGAAGATTCGGGCATTTACGATCGAGTCGTAGATGGGATGACTTAGCTGTAGAGAATATCAGATGGGTGCTGGAAGATCAAACAACATCGGATGAACGAGATATAATCATCAATATAGAAGAACCATCTGTCGAATAGAAATTTGGTAATAACTTCAGGTAAACTCGTAATTAATAACAATATTAATCGCTAGTCATATATACTTTGCTATGAATGAATATGTACACAGCAACGTCAAGTGAAGAAAATTCCTACAATTTCTATATAATGAACTGCAATTCTACTAATCGGAACGGTCATTACGTGTAAATCTCGGGCAAGACTGATAAATCCCAGTAATCTGCAAAATTCAACGTCTGTGTATCACCGACCGTGCCATTCCGAGTCTCTCTTTTAGTATAGCCGTTTCCTAAATAAGAAAATCGATTTCTTGGTTTGATGTATTCAAATTCATAATCTTCCCATCTTGGATTGCGAAGTGCCTCTGTATAGTGAAATGACGTCCCACTATAAACGGCAACGACCTTGCCATCTATTGTACCACGTTTATACCAGCTTCTACAGTTACCAACCCAAACAGTTCGCTGAAGATAGGTTTGAACGTGCTCATTATATTCGCGGTTGGCTTGGATATTTACGGCCATAGATTTTATGGACTCTGTCTGGAGTTTAGTTATACAGTGGTAAATGTAGATAGCCTCGGCCTGAATCGCAAGAACGAGAGAGCCATTAGATATTGGAAAGTTTGGCCCGATGAAAGCTGTAGCCGGTTAGACTTTGGATTAACAGGAGTCTGGTAACGTACTAAAGTAGTTTGGAAAGTTTGGAACAGCAAGGCCAAGATATGCTTCAGGAATATTTTCCCATTGCTTTGCAAGATCTGCTCCATTCTTTCCGATGATAGGAAATCTAGGCTGAAAAGAGGTGTCAAAACCTGTCGCACAAACAATGGCATCGAATTCTAACTCTTCGCCCGATTTGCTCAATATCCCTTTCTCGGTGATTTTGTCAATATCATCCCATCGAACATCAACGTTCGGTTTCAGTAATGCTTCTAGAAAATCCGGTCCTGGGGTTTGTCTCCTACAACCAACCGGGAAGCTCGGGATTAGCATGCGTGCTAACTCTCGGCCCTTGTCACTGTCGCCTAATCGTTTTGCCATGCTATTTCTAAAAATATCTTGTGCTTTTTTCTGTTCCTCAGAGGCCGCTGTGGTTCTCTTGAAGTTATCTATTCGACGGTTTATTAGATCACGACGATACTTGAGAAGAGATTCTGGATCATTCTTGAAAAGCTGCATAACATGTGGCGCGAAATTATATTGCTTGTCTGTTTCTGGGTCGTTAGGAGTAGGTTCATTAATGCCCGGCGCTGGCGATATCCATGTTTGAGATCTAATAAAGCATGTCAATTTAGAAGCAACTACCAAAAAGGATTAGTCTGAGGGCGAATTTTTGTATGACATTTGTTTCTATTGCTCACTGGGAGTAAGTTTTGGGACGATTTGGATTCCAGACGATCCAACTCCGAGGACAGCGACCCTTTTGCCTTCGAAACTGTATTTCTCGTCCCATCGTGCTGAATGAAGAAGTTTACCCTTGAAATTCATGATGCCTTCAATGTTGGGATATCTCCAAGCGCTTGAAAATAAATAAGTTTCAAAAATCAAAGTTCGCTTTTGTAGGATACACTTACTTCAAGACACCTCCTGCATTAATGAAAATATCACATTTGTCCTCAAAAATATTTTCTCCGTGTTGGATTTTGATTACCCACTGGCTTTCTTTCTCGTTCCAGATCGCGGATCGGATCTCGTGCCGAAATTTCATGTACTGGCCTATGTTATATTTCTCTACTGTCTTCTTCATGTAATCGTGTATCTGAGGGGAGGTGGCGTAATAATTGGGCCATTCTGGATTTGGCTCGAAAGAAAAGGCATAGTTGTGGGCCGGAATATCGCATTGACAGCCGGGGTATCTGCAAAAGATTATATGTTATCACTGTTCCTGTCTCATTCAAATGTATACGGTTTACCTATTTTCCAACCATGTTCCCCCCAAGTCTTCGTTGCGCTCGTAAATAACAAAATCACACTTGTTCATCCGGAGTTTCTCAGATACTACGATCCCCATCATCAAGCCACTGTACCCCGCACCCATACAAACAATGCGGATAGGTCTTCGCACATGGATAGGCTCTTCATTGACCGCATAATCAAACGTGATGGGCTTGAAATTCTGCGTTGGAAGTGACTCAGGCTCAGTATTGATGTCAACAATCATATCTCCCGGCGAAATCAGGCTTGGAGCCATCTTGGAATGAGAAGAATTGATTAGAGAATGGATAGAAAGTTTATGATAGCTTTTTCATAGACTTGTAGAAGTACCGTTGATTGAAATATGTGCCCCATGGACCAAGCTGTGCAATATAAAAACGTGATTGCCTCGGTACTAAATATCAAGCTTTGACTTGACGAGTTTAAAAAAAAGTTTGCCCCAAGAAGGCTGTGCTCCACTCGTGAAATCAATATCCGCGCTCTCGGTGCTCGTTGTCCGGTGCCTCCCATGTGCTTACTGGAGAGCCACTAGTCTCCATCCAAGCCGCAAAATAATTTAAACTCAGCCGACAAGTGGATAGAATAGTACCTAGGTTGCTGGGACACTGCTTATATAATCCTTTTCTTTTCTCTTTTCTTGGTGAATTTGATGAAATCAATACTTTAAACAGCCAGATAATTTGAAAAATTGAGAGCTTACAACACTTGCCTTCCCTACCTATTCTTTTCTTCACTCGAAGCTTCAACAGTAGTATTTAGTAGAAGAAGTCTTTTTAACACCCTTTTCTAGGAATTGAGTTTCATAATTTCAACGATGGCTTTTGGTAATGTCTCCATCCCTCCCCTCATGTAAAGCTCAAGAGTTTGTGAATTTATAATTCCAAATGTATGGCTCTATGACGAAGCATTGACTAAATGCAAGAGAGGGTTATAGTAGCAGCAGCTACCATGACTGGTGTCTCTGCAGCTGCCATGTATTTGGACGGCAGATACCATGTGGCCAAAGACCTGAGATCTATAGTGGGAATGAGAAACGCCGAAGCACAATTCAAGAAATCTGGTACCCACCCTAAAAACATCCCACATTTGACGGTTTTCTAACAAATATATATAGTACAAGAGAAGCACCAGAGTCTCTACTACCGCTTCGAAGAGACTGCTAAACGTTTGGGTGACCAGGACTGCATATGGTCACGCGAAGGCTGCTATACTTGGAACCAAAGCTATGATCGGGTCAATCAGTACGGTCAATGGTTTTTAACTCAGGGAATTCGACCTGGTAATTTGGTTGCATTCTATATGCAGAATTCTCCAGATTTCATCTTTGCGTGGCTTGGTTTATGGTCCGTTGGCGCGGCTCCAGCCATGATCAACTATCACTTAAGTGACAAAGCGTTAATACATTGTCTTAGAATTAGTAAAGCCAAATTACTATTGGTGGATGAAGATCTCCACTTGGCCGCGAGAGTTGAGGAGGTTGTGTCGACAATTGAAAAAGAACTTCAGATTTTTAGAGTGTTGATGAATAGTGAGATGAAGACAAACCTATACAGCACAGGCTCGAACAGACCAGAAGACTTTTATAGAGATATTGTTAAAGGAGACTGGCCGGTAGGCTTGTTTTACACTAGGTTTATTTCCTGCGATCACAGAATTCTCAATTAGGTTCTAACGGAGTAACAGCGGTACAACTGGAATGCCAAAAGCCTGCCCTTTCACAGTACGTCGTCAACATCTTGGCACGCTTCTGGTAAGTAAGCGAATCAGACATTCATGTATCTACTTAACTAACCCTTCTTTACATTCAGCGTTCAGCGGGCGTAAATAGCTTGCTCGATACAGATCGCTGGTATAATTGCATGCCAATGTATCATGGGACTGGCGGTCTCTCCTCCATTACACATCTCATAAATGGTATCCCACTTTGTATCGGAAAGAAGTTTAGTACATCAAAGTTCTGGTCCGATATAAGAGATAGCCGTGCAACATGGTTTGTATACGTTGGCGAGACAGCACGCTATCTTCTCGCTGCACCGCCTTCATCGCTTGACAGAGATCACTGCGTCCGCGGCATGTATGGCAATGGATTAAGACCAGATGTTTGGACGAAATTCTGTAACCGCTTTGGAATCAGCGAAGTCTTAGAATTCTTTAGCAGCACGGAGGGTGTCTTCAGTCTCGCAGTATCCAGTAAAAACGACTATCTGATGGGCTCGGTCGGCCTTCACGGTGCTTTAGCGCGCAGCATAACAAAAAATACCTATGTTCCAGTCAAAATCGACCAAGATAGCGGGTTGATTGCCAGGAACCCTCGCACAGGATTTGCATATAGAGAGCCGTATTCAACGGGAGGAGAAATGTTAGTGAGAGTACCTAATGAGGCAGTCTTTGCTGGGTATTACAACAACCCTGAAGCAACCAAGAGGAAATTTGAAAGGGACGTATTTAAGAAAGGCGACTTGTGGTATCGTTCTGGAGATGCATTGAGGAGAACAGAGGATGGAAGATGGTATTTCCTAGACAGACTAGGTGACACATTCCGCTGGAAAGGAGAGAACGTTAGCACGGCAGAAGTCTCAGAAGTGATAGGAAAGTTCCCAGATATTATAGAGGCTAATGTCTATGGTGTCCTACTCCCAAATCATGATGGGAGAGCTGGTTGCGCAGCAATCTATGTTGAACACAACAAAAGAACGGGATTTGACTATGCTGGTCTTCTAAAGTAAGTATCTGAGTTTCGCATTTACCTTACGAAGGAATCATTCTGATTTTCATTAGACATGCACGTACGTACCTTCCGCGCTATGCTGTCCCAATCTTTCTCCGCATAGTGAAGGAAATGACGCCAATTCATAATAATAAACAAAATAAAGTACCACTTAGAGAAGATGGCGTAGATTTGAGAAAAGTTAAGCCTGATGACCAGATCATGTGGGTTGTGGGAGATACATATCAGCCATTTACAACTGAATCCTGGGAAGCGCTGCAAGGTGGAATATCAAGATTATAATGAAATTGTAGATATTCTTTTTGTATATGTCTCCTAGAATTATGGCTCTATTGTTATTTTACACGAGAGACACATTAATTTACAATTTGTACTCCGCATCAGTCGATGCCTAAAGCTTGCAGAACCTTATAAATGCTAAACTTGATGCAATATGAGAATAATTATCGCGAAGTGAAAAGCCCATACATTGAATCGTCCATCAAGCCATGATCGCCTGCAACGGTATCCAGCCACTGAGGCTTGCTCCACATATCGAACTCCATGTTTTGCAGTGATCCTAGACTCTGTAGACTTCCCATCTGTTGTTGGAACAACTCTGACAAACCCCCGCTCTCGATTCCAGGGGTTTCCATGACAAAGTCAACATTTCCATCTCCTAAAGGTCTGCCATCTTCTTGCATAGATTCCCAGGACGGCATTTCCTTTCCAAGCCTCTGCATTAGAGCCTTAAGTATGTTAAGCGGCTTTTTGAGCCCTGAATTACAGCCTTGCTGAAGATCCAGAAGAGCTGCCCAAAAGAATGGCATACAATCGATTAATTCTGTATTCTCTTGGTCGGTTTGGTGAAGAGTTACGAGGACGGCAGAGTATATAGCATAGGAGAGTAGATAGGGAGCACGTCGCAGAGTAAAGGCCCTCTTATAAGCTTTCACTAAGCTACATATGTTGAGGGCAGCTGTGACACAATTTTGTTCACCAATGCCTTGAGATATATTTTCAGGTACGAAACTGAGATGTCCTGTGCTCAGGAAAGGGCGCTCGAGGAGAATTATTAGCGTCCAATATGTCGTACTAAAACATTGTTGTTGATTAGAGGGGCTTAAGGATAGTTGAATTTTATGTGTCTTACTGTGGTGTTATTTGATGTGGTGGAGGAGTCGGATTCGTGTTTGGATCAAACCAGAGATGTTGGGGGAGATATCTCTGCCACTTATCTAGATCGTTTTCTATATCCAGCTTCGTCTGTAAGAGCACCTCCTTTGTTGTCCTTATACTCTCTATTGAGTAGAACGAATCAACAACTCGACTGGTAATTTCAGCGAGCGTAACAAGAGCCTGAAACGTACTGACGGCATATGTTGGCCTGGGTTGATATGTTGGAACATTAACTTCGACGGTTGCTGTCCCTGGGTCTATATAAGGCGACCATGGTTCTAATTCTTCGTATGTATCATGCAACTCTTTCAAAACTCGCGCTTCTGTTGGACGGAGTGCTGCAGGCCGACCAAGATAGAGCGATTGGAATTTATCCATGACAAAAGCGCCCCAGTAGATACGTTTACGTATCTCGAAGTCCATCACTGTTGATCTCAATTGTTCTATGCTTTGAGACTTTTGATCTTGAATGCTCAGATGACATCCAAGATCTGTAATCATCCGATATGCGATTCCGCATAGCAGCCAACCTGCACTTTGCTTGCCGTGCGATACTAGACTAGAACCACAGAGTAATAATGCACAGGCAGAGGGAATACTTGGAGTATCAATCTCCTCAACTAGCAACTGCTTGAATCGATAGTAAAACTGATCACCTTGTGTTTGTGGATCTTGGGGATCAGAACGTAGAGAAAATCGGTCGCTGAACAGGCTACTTGCATAATAAATGGCATTTAACAGCAATTTATTTGCGTAAGGGCCACCATTGATCAAACTATGCATCACAGCAGGCCGATATGTGTAAAGATAGCCAAGGTGGTGCCGATTCCAGTGAAGATCTAAAAGATGAATAGCCATTTCGGGTGGCAATCCATCGAAGTCTATTTTTGTCTCAACGTTTGGACTTGAGAGGATGATGAGTTCCCTCTGACGTTGCATTGCAGCATTCGATATCAGATGCTCCATTGCCATTTGTGCTCGAAACTCGTCTTTCTCACCAAACTCGGGCTGGCTCTCTGCAATTACTGCGACAGCAGCTAGCTGATGAAGTGTACTGGTGACGCCATGGACATGCACTCGTCCATCTTCGGTCATAGCACCAGCGATGTGGGCTTCGGATGATGAAGGACCTTGCTCGGAAGACTCACGGGCCTCAACTCCATTTTGTGAAGCATGAATAAGCCTCTGGGAACCCGGCGATGAATGTGACGGCGTCCTCCCTGAGTTAATTCGCTGCAGGTTAGTGATAGAGCCAGGTGATGAGTTTGACGGTGTTCTTCCAGGATATGCTTGTGGGTGGTTGTGATCTGAGACTGGCGATTGCACAGATTTCGGGTAGGTATCACTGAGTCGCTCCAGACGACCAGGCAAGGGGCGGCTAATCTCCAGTGGTTTTTGAGTTTCGTGATCGAATCCGCCATTCAAATCACGTGAGGTTTCCAGATGAAGTTCTAGTGCTCCAACTTCTCTTCCTTCAGTTGGAGGCTTCTGGCTCACGGTTTCCTGGACGATCTGTCGCAAAGTAGAGAGTTCATTACGCAGAGCTCGGATATCTGCTTTGGTTGTCCGTGCCGAGCGTCGAGCGTCTGGCGGGTATTTGCACAGATGGTTAACGATGCCGCACGTGGTGCATTGCGGTTGTCCACCATCGCATTTCACCTATGTTCCATGTCTATCAGCTTGCTGTCTGTTCAGTGATGTGAAGTTGTTTTGGCGAGTAGGTCCGGGGTTGCCCCGCACACCCCCGAGGGATCAGGTAGAAGACTCACCTTCTTAGAACGACATCTGAGGCATGTGCGGCAGGTCACTTGTGGTTTCGAGATCGGGCATGATGAGGGTGATTCTGGTGGAGCTGGAGCCTCGAGGCCTTGCATGAGGAACTGGTGGTCGGAGATGGCCCGAACAACTCGGTAGTCTGACGCTGGAAGTATCTTTACATCAATGATAACGGGATATTCGGTAGATGATAGCCGAGAGTGCCTAAAGTAAGAATTAAATAAAAAAAACAAGAAAGCTTCGACAGTACCGGCCACGTCAGGTTCAAAAAAATACAGGTCGCAGGTTGCTACAAGACCGCCCAGGCGCAAGGCATCCGGAACTTATATATCCAGCTGCTGCGGGGAAGGAGAAGCGGGGTAGGATCAGGAAGAAGATTAGTATGGGGAAAACTAGGCAAAGCTAGTTTCTGGCAGACCTAAGAGCACTTCCTCTCTCGGTTAGACGTTCAGGGGAATATATTGGAAGCTTAATCTTTGTGTTTACTTCTAAGTCCATGGCCCACTCTCGTAGGAAGGAACTAGGGAAGTTGGTGACGAGGCGTACTCCAGTATGTCCAGATAGGTGTCTGAGATGCGCACATGTACATTTTCATGGTCGCCTACCTGGCGATGCCATATCCTGCGCTTAAGATTTCTACCTCATCCGGAGATCCAATGTCCGGCACTAAGCCTCTTTTAAGGCTACATTTCGTGAACTGAATGGGCAAAGAGTATTGTAGCCATAAAATTTGGTGTGACTTTTGGATCGTGTTTACTCTCTTCTTGTTCTTGCAAGTAATTTCGTGGTCAACAAAATGGTCGGAGCTGATTCCACGGTTAATTCTCCTCCCAAACCTCGAATGCTCGACTTGACCGACAAAGTGGTTTTAATTACAGGAATCGGTTGTCAAGGAACGGGATGGGGGAATGGAATAGCTATCGCAACTTTGTTTGCACGACAGGGAGCAATTCTTTTTGGATGCGATATCCTCTTATCAGCTGCTGATGCTTCAAAAGCGCAAATCTTGAGTGAGCTACCTGCCACCGACGTCGAGGTTATGCAGGGAGATGCAACATCGGGCTCTAGCATGAAATCATTTGTTGACACATGCATGGCGAAACATGGCAGGATTGATATTTTGGTTAACAATGTGGGGAGGAGCGAACCTGGTGATCCGCAGAATATGAGCGAGGAGACCTGGGACAAACAAATGGATGTGAATCTCAAATCCGTCTATTTGACAACGCACTTGGTACTTCCTATTATGGAGAAGCAATCTTCGGGTGGAAATGTAGTCAACATCTCATCAGTAGCAGGGCTACGATATATTGGAAAGCCTCAGGTTGCGTATTCGACTGCAAAGGCCGCGATAATACAATTTACAAAGGTTACCGCAGTGATGTATGCAGCAAAGAATGTTAGACTTAATGTAGTAGTGCCTGGGTTGATTGATACACCGTTGGTGAAGATGTTAGCGGACAAATACGCAGGCGGGGATTACGAAGGATTTCGAAAAATAAGAGATGGCCAAGTCCCAATGAGAAGAATGGGGACTGGCTGGGATGTTGCTAATGCGGCTCTATTCTTGGCATCAAGCGAAGCAGATTATATTACAGGCGCCGAAATCGTGGTTGACGGAGGTCTTGTATGTGGCACAGGGTAGAGGTGATATATTCACTGAAAAGATTATTGTAATTTAGTCTAGAAGAATGTATAATTAAAAGTAGAGGTCTTTGCTACATACCTACACATAACTTCGTTCCGTAAGTTCGGGGAAACTAAAAGCTTTGGCAAGACTTTCTAAAAGGAAAATATTGTTTTAATGTCTTCAATAGAGCCTGGCTCTAAATACCTAAAACCTTACTATATTTCGACGCGTATTTTCTACAAACTAGAATTAGATATTATTTGCGAGCTAGAGTAGATACTAACTGGTTCGGGGGCCTGTTTAGCCGTTAATGCTATTTAATAATGGAGCTTGGTTAAAGAAAATTTAACTTTAAACGTGAGAATAAGAAATATAATTTGTTGATATACGGCCAAGAATATATAGCTCTTTAGTTACATGGCAATTCTAGTTATATCTTGGTTGAAAAAAAGGTCATAGTCTAGAAACAGAACTAAATCATTGAAATTTCGATAACTTTGAGCCTGTATATCTATCCGCATGCACAGAAAAAAGAAATCCGTATTCTCTAAAATTTAGAGGTCAACACCTTTAAAATGCACGACTTGTGGGTCGTGCGTGTTATTACCATTGACACTACCCCCATACTCGAGATACCCTTGAACATGCTCTACAGGGACTTTCATGACTTCTGTTTCGTTTCCCATGACCCATACCGTTTGCATCCCTTTACAACCATAATTTTGAGTCAGCCAAAGAGCGGTGAGGTAAAGAAGCAAGTACGAGTTAGATGATAACGATAGTTATATCATCATTGGGAAATTGCTTACCCATCACCATGTGCTGAAGGATGTGGCAGTGCACCATCCACACTCCCGGTTCGGTGACCCGCAATCGCCAAGCCCGCCAGCCCATGTCAATTCCTGGTGTGGTCTTTTCGCTATATTTGTAAAGCATTGTAGTGTCGCGTTTTGCTAAGTTCAGATCTTTCAACTTCTCCTCGTTGGCCACAGGATCGTAAGTTCCATTTCCAGACCCCAGATCATAGTAATGGCCACCATGTGCATGAAATGGATGAGAGTCGACGCTACCCACATCGGACCCAGTATTCTGGATAATAATCTCGATAACTTCACCTATGTCTGCTGGGAAGGCTCGCGTGACAGGGTCAATGCCTTCATGTGCAAGTGCTCGATCGCGCGAGGGGTACTCAATACTATCGTTCTTATAGAGCGAAACGAGATAGGGTTCGTTTGGGTAAGACTCGATCCATGAACTATCGTCCTGTGCCCATGTTATCGAACCATTGCCGATGATCTGGTGCGTGCGGATGGTGATTCGACGAGTCACTTCCGAGGTCAAGGGAAAGTCTGCATTTGGAAATAGTGATAACAGCTTGTAATCCAGCCACCCAAGCGTGGTTGCAGGCAATACGAGAGGCGGCTGTCCGGTGGGCAATGTTAAGTGTGGTGTCAATGGGAGTGGAATCCGTTTTGAGCTGCTAAGTTTGTAATTCAATATTGCGTAAGAGCGAGTGAGGGATGGTCTGTCTCGGGTTTCCATTTGTATAAAAAATTTCGATTTAGACAAGTCACGACGCAATTTAGTTTTGAACAAAACACT
Organism: Haplographium delicatum; assembly: GCA_037952705.1. Lineage (NCBI taxonomy): Eukaryota > Fungi > Ascomycota > Leotiomycetes > Helotiales > Hyaloscyphaceae > Haplographium > Haplographium delicatum. Next base: position 61,320 of record JAPZPC010000078.1, read on the forward strand.
AAATCTCTGGCCACTGCCAATTTGGAGATGCGTTATGTTAACTGGTTTCGTATAGTCGCCGTCAGCTTCGATAACCGTCATCTCTTCGTGTTCTTCAATAGCCAGAGTCACAAATGATAATGCTGTACCTCCAATGAATCTGAAGCGGTAAGTCTTTTCAGGCTCAACCTCGATTGTCGCAAGTTCGCACGCAGCCGCTGCTGGGCTGCCAGGCAGCTGCCCTTGCCCATTAACGAGGATATTGGAAGATTCACCACTCCACCGAAACGGATTGGCAACGAGGCCTTCTTCGATTTCTGTGTCGGTCTTTTCAAAAATATCCGACAAGGCAATAGTTCTTTCTTCATCATACTCATACGGTATTTTTCCAGCATCTTCCACGATGAGCGGACCTGCTGCAGTGACGGCTTGAAACCCAATGTGAGAGTGATAAAAATAAGTTCCGGCATGTCCAGGACTGATCTCCAGCTCGTAGTCAAAGTAGTGATTTGGTGGGATGGGCCATTGCGACGCGCCAGGAGTGCCATCACTGAAGGGCGACACGGCCATGCTTAATCCATGCCAATGCTGCCGGGATATAAGCCAATGCATTTTCTTTTGGAAGAATTTCAGTCACCATGGTCAAATTTTGTTTTGTCATATCATTGAAGACTCTTATCCAGTATATATTGCCTTCAACCAGGCGAATTTCAGGTCCTGGGGACGTGCCATTGATCAGTATGACGTCAGACTTCGAGATGCAAGATTGAGTAAATGGCTGCTCAGTCACCCGAAGAATAAAGTTGGGAGAAAAGGAGGAATCATGTGCAATAGGTATTGTGAAATTGGCGTCCTTTCCAGGCTTTGACATGAAGGAGACGAGGGAACGAAGCACGGAGTCCCGAGCACCAGCATGATAAGTGTAAACAATAATACACAATAAGGGGAAACTCCATATCAACAATTTTGGAAAGGAGAAGAAAGTGGAAGAAATTAATGGCTTGGCCATTGTAATATCTGTGATAGTTGAAGAGCGACCTTACAGAAAGTCCCGAGGTCTTTTAAAGAGCTGCTGCAAATATCCTCAACAACAGAACAGAACATGTAGCTTAAGCGTGAAACACCACATGCCGCCGCCATCCGGTTTTAGCGTTGCAGATTTTAAAAGAACAGGGGTAGTGACACGTGATTGTCGTTTCGCTCATGACCGGCTGGTGTGAGATATACTTTTTCAAAGTCAAGGCGAGGGAAGGACAAAAAGAGGGAAGAGCTCATTCTAGGGTTTTAATAACTAAATACAGGTGCGTAGGTTACACGCTTTGATCTCTAAGAGTGCTGTGATGTAGCTCGGGCGGAATTGAAGGTCATGTGATACCGGCCTTGGTCCCAAATCCACCCCGCGGTCCTCCCTGATATTTGCCAGTTTTGATCGTCTTCCCTTATTCATAAAACACCAAGCACCTAACCTCGATACTTTGTCTCCCTGGTGCGTTCGATGGAGTATCTGGGTCAATGAATGCTGTATGTGGTGTTCGCACGGCCAACCCCGTCTTTCCACCAGCCATTCCCTCCCCAAAACTATCAAAACACTTCAATAACATAACTTCTTCGGGCGTCATATCCTTCATATAATAAAATCTATGTCGTTCGCTTGGGGCCACTGCATATGTCTCTCCTCTCGGCTCGTACCCTTCAGTTGACCACAAATTCTTCTCGTCCGGTAGCTTCTCCTTCCCACGGTCATCATCATCCTCGTCCACACGCTTTGGATACATTAAATCTACTTTGATGAAATCCTCCGGCTTGGTGCTTCGCCAGTCAATCACCGCGAGTGGGAAATCGCTCGCTGGGTTCTCAATGGGCCGCCAGACATTAATGATTGAAAATCGACCCTTCAACAACTCCTCCGCCTCATTTGCAGGAACATGCCGCCGAACACGCGCTTCCGCAGCGCTAGGAGTCTGGTCTACATGAACCTGCTGGACGGGCTGCCTAGGCGCATCTTTGACCCTCCTCCGAATTGTATGGTCGAAAATGACGACCTTCTTCACCTTTCCGGGTAGGTTTTTTCGTAAAAGTTCTTCAACCTCGGCATAATAGCCCTCTCGAACTTCAGTGTCATCTGTGAAGCTCTTCTCGCGAGCAGGAGAGTTGATAACAGCGAAGCCGGAATTTTCGGTCGTGAAGTGATCCTGTTGGCCTCGGAGAGAGGTGACGCTGCGCTGGTAATCAGCGAGCTTAAAAGACATACCGGGCCCGTCGACTTTACCCCATGGCTTGCCTTTATAGGAGGACGTGTCGATATATTTAAATGTTGCGTTCGTCATTTCAGACATGTGAGATGAGGTTATCGATGCTCGTTGATGCAAAGGAGACAATGCTGGCGGAAATTTCCAAGGCTTGAAAGATCTAGTGCTTTTCAGTCCAATTTGTGCAAGCGATCGTCCAACTACCATGTTACGCTGGAGAGATGTTTAAAAAGATTAGACATATGCCTCGGATCCAAAAGTTAGCTGGCAAAGCAACTGGAATGGCAGGGCATTTACTTTTATAGATTTTATGGGGTGAGATAATGGTGTGGCGGATCGAAACTTTTGTAAGGATGTTACAAATCAACATCTCCAAATGACGTGCGCGGGGTATGAAGTAATCTTAGTGGGGTAATGATATAACGTACACGTGACAAACATTGTACTTTCGTTCCTTCACTACCTCTTTTTCTACCTCAGTTTACCCAATCTTAGCCGATCGCACAATCTTTGAGTTTTAGGTCTCTTCCGGTCAACAGATGCGACACCTCATTATTTGTAAGCCTATCCACTTGCTTGAAGATCAACCTCGTGTCTGACGAAGCTAGCGCCTGCGCTCTAGCTTGCCAGTATTTCTCCTTGTTTGGAATATTTCGCGTTTGCCAAAAATCAAATATTAATGGAAATAATATAAAATGCGTCTGTCTTGACTACTGTTGCCCCGCTAGCATTCAGTCCCTTTGGCTGATGGGATATGCGTTGCTGATGGGATATGCGTTGTGTCACTGATGCTGCCATCCGGCCTCCGTTAAAAGTGTCGAGTTATAGTGATTTTCTAAGAAACGTCACTTGTATTGCCATGCGGAAATTTTTAGATGGCAATGGAAGGTCATTGCGTAGATATGAGAGTAACTTGGGACGGCATACGGTATTCTACTAGGAGAAGATGTTCCGGCTAACTACATATTCTACAGGACATAAATTAGCCTTGAAATATAACGATAGATATTGTATAATTATTTTTATTGCTGTTTGCTTATATTTATTTAGTATTAAAATTACTTTCAGTGATGCTTTTAGCAATAATTCTGATAATTTACGACGAGGAAAGAAGGGGTTGAATCTTCAAGTATTACTCTTTGAAGTAATCTTCCGTTACATTATACTTATCTACTATGACGTTTAGCGCAGTAGAGCAGGGGAGCTGTGGATACAGTGATTTGAGAAGTAAATGGGATAAATCAGTATGATTCAAGCCTAAAGAAAGAAGATCTGTAATAAGTTGAATGAGCGTAATTTTATATAGGGTATATAATCACGTGACTTCGAGAACGGCGCTATCACTAATCGGAAATGCACAAGAATGTATGATAACTGACATTCCGCGACATCTAGCTATTCAGAAATTTGAATAGATATATTGTGGTCCTCAAAAGGCTAGGTAGGCACGGGCCCAGAAACTTTTCTATCAATAGCTATGGCACCACTTTCTTTCTTTTTATTCTAATAACCGTCTAAAAAGCTCCATTCAGGCAAAGGCATCCAAAAGCGTACATCCCATTCCCTCCTTGCAATTTCTAGAGCAATAGAGGACCAATCAGCACATTGTTGCTTGAGTCTAGCTACTTCAAGCATACCTTCTCCGTATATCAGGTCAAGTGAAAGTGATTATTAACGACAACTGCATCTTCGTTTTTCCAATATCGAAGAATGCAAAGCTGGAAGACGCTATTTGTACATGGATTACGTACATGAAACTTCATGCCGGCATAAGCTTTGCATCGTTCATAACAAACGAGTAAAGTTCACGAGATTTTCCACAAAACTTGAGATAATAGGGACATTGTAAAAATGACAAGAGCAGCGTTATCCAAACTAGCCTCCAGGGCTGGTGGCTGGTTTGCAAAAATTGATTGTGCTAGGAAGTAGAAGGTTGCTTTCTGTTAAACTACAAACGGCACATTCACTTGGATATCTCTTAGTCTGTATTCTGTGTGGAGAAGCCGGTGGCTCTAGAATGAGTGTAAAACGTGTTCGAATTGAAACATATTGATGATAGAGTAGTGCCTAGTTTACCAATTACAATAATTTCTAATAATTTCATTTCGACCTAGCATCGTCAAACTCGTATAGCTAAACTTCAGAAAGACGCAGTGGATCCCGTGGAAAATTATCTAAAGAGATGCCATTGGGTTGAGAGGTGGAACGGGCTTCGGTGGGCGAGCTGACTAACAGTGAAATGCTGACTATTTGTGGCAGTGATCCTTGGATTTCGGTCTGAGCTATGCACAACGCTTTAAGCGATCGAATGATCGCCAATTATTGGCTCGATTCATTACCATATTAGGTTATTGCTATTAGCGTACAAGACTACTCCTGAAAGGGCTAAGAAATACTCGTGAGGATGTAAATATTTTATTTGTAGACTAGAGCTCTCGGAATAGTCTCTTTGCCGATAAATTAAATTTCTCTATAACAGTAAATGTAGAACAAAGTTGATCTAATAAACTAGCGGATGAACTTTTGGCGTAACATATATAGCATCTAGGCCTTGAAGGTTATTATGGAAACATTCCTATAGAATGAGCTGAAATTTCACTTCAATCATTTCAAGATCTTCTATTCATTACGCACACAGCCCCCTGAGGAGTACGCAATGAGTCGGCCTTTTCACCCTTTAGCATCCTCTTTGTAAGCAGCCTGCATTCTCTACACAAGTTGCTGGTGAGAAGGCTGGATTCGTCTCACTTTAACAAGGGCAAAGATGTTTGCAACGTTCATATAGTGGGCTGATATTATACTTCTGTCAAATGAGATTTGGGGGAAACTGGCGCTAACATCCTGAGCGAAGGAACTCATGAATGGTGTCATACTCAGGGATGTTGGTGAGGGTTTGGTTAGAGTTCAGGTATATAAGGTGGAGTTTATCTACGAGAGCAAGGTTGTAGAAGACTACGCCAAGATATAAATGCCAAGCAGCTTTTCACTCGGAACCTAGATTATAAGGAGTATTTTTATTTTGTTTTGTCGTACTTTAAATCAATTTTAAGATGGCTTCGATCGAAAAGAATAGTTTTGATGACGGGAAGATAAGATCGATTGAGTCCGAAAGTGAGAGTGGGCAAAGCACTGTCATTCAAAGAAACCCGAAGATGAAATGGACAAGCTATCTTTGGGATACGCTAGACAAATCGCCAAAAGAGAGAAGATTTCTGTTCAAACTGGATACCGCAGTCCTTACTTTTGCAACATTGGGTGAGGCAACTACTTGCCTGACTAAGGATTGCAGGACTAACAAGCGTAGGATACTTTATCAAGTACCTAGATCAGGCAAATATTAATAACGCTTTCGTATCTGGGATGCGAGTGTTTCAGATCCTCTGAGTAATTTGATTCTAATACCGAACAGGAAAGAAGATTTGGGACTGTATGGAAACCAATTGAATTATATGACGACCTTGTGGACAGTGGGATATGTAATTGGTCAAATCCCAAGCAATATTCTCCTGACCCGAGTACGACCATCCATATGGATTCCTGCATGCGAAGTACAGCGGCTCTCAGTCCAATTACTACTTAGTGACTAACAGAAATAGGTCACCTGGTCCGTCCTGACAATGTGTCTTTCGCGATGCAACAATGTAAATCAAATCTACGCTGTCAGATTCTTCGTGGGTTTGTTTGAGGGTTCGTTTTATCCTGGAATGCAATACATTATTGGCTCCTGGTATAGAAAAGATGAGTTGGCCAAGAGATCTTGTATCTTTCACACGAGTAGCGCGCTTGGAACAATGTTCTCGGGCTATTTGATGGCTGCTGTATATCATCTTGGTGGAAGAGGAGGTCTACATGGTTGGCAGTGGTAAAACCCAGTTGAAAATTCGAAACCGCGTGTCAAAATTCTAAAGTCTTTAGGTTGTTCATCATCGACGGGGTAATCTCTCTCCCTATTGCCGTCGCAGGATTCTTCTTCCTCCCTGACGTACCCGAGGTCTCAAGAGCTTGGTACTTTTCAAAGACGGTAAATGCTGATTCTTGCTTACCAAGAGACTGGAATTTCTAACAATACATTAGGAGTTGGAGTACGGAAAACTTCGAATGAAGTTTGAAGGCCGCGAGCAGAGGAAACCCTACACAATGGCCAAAATCAAGAAAATCCTGACGTCGTGGCATATATACATGCTGAGTTTGTTATATGTGTGAGCCTTCTCATGTTATCAATATGTTTTACGTATGTTAATAGTAGTTGGTAGGCTCTTTAATAACGGAGGCGTTGGCGCTGTTCCAGTATTTGCTCAATATCTTAAAGACAGCGTCAAGCCAAAGTACACGATTACCCAAATCAACACCTATCCAACTGGAACACCAGCAGTACAAGTGGTCTCAACGCTTATATACGCTTGGGTCTCAGATTCGGTCCTCAAAGGACGACGCTGGCCACCTATTGTCTTCGGTGGCGTTGTCAACATAATCTGCTATGTGTCTTTGGCAATATGGGACATTCCCACAGGATGGAAATGGGCTTGCTACTATATATGCGGCTGCGGCTTTGGTCTCTCAGGCTTGATCGTGGCGTGAGTTGTATCATTATTTCCCCATTACAGATGCTGACTAGATGCGTAGCTGGGGCCATGAGATATGTAGCGACGATAATGAAGAAAGGGCAATCGTAATAGCTAGTATGAATGAGATGGCTTATGTCTTACAAGCCTGGCTGCCCCTTATTGTTTGGCAACAAGTCGACGCTCCCCAATATCAGAAGGGTTTTATCACGCTTTCTGTATTGTCATTTTTATTAATTGTAACAGTGTTTGTGGTTCGGTTTCTTTGGGCCAGAGAATTGCAGAGAAAAGATGCGAGGTATCGATCAAGTACATGAATGCATGCTTCGACTCTTGCTCTACGCAACGTGTAAGTGTGTTTGCTAGCGACAAGACTACTTTCGAGGGCTACATTTCCGCTTACAAAGGCACTGCAATGTTAGGCAAAGTTTCCTGTCACGGTACTAAAGAAAACAAGCAAAGTTCCATCAATACAGATATGCTAAACCAGATCTTGAGGATCTGTTTATTTCCTTTTTACAGAAACTACTTGTGTAGATTGGTTGGACCCACCTTCGATAAACGTAAATTGTGCTGTAGTAGGCTTTCATAAACGGGTTACTGGGCTATTCAATGTGGTTTTATTCGAGAAAATATCGCATTATGTACATACTCGCATTAGGTTCAATGAATGTGTTCATGTCGATAAATACCAATGAGGGGCAAGGCCTCGATGAACGTTTAGTCCGCCTCATTGGCGCTTACTCATCCGGTGGAGCGGCCAGTGGAGAATCGTTTGCAATCAAACAATTCCTCTCTGTACCAGACCTGACTTGACCTTCAATTCTTCTGTTCAACTCCAACACTAAACTATCTATCGCGCAGTTGATCGTGCGAATACACAAGTATTAGCGACCGAACGGCACAAGCCATTCCATTATGTCCAACGAACCAAATATCCATGTCGGCACCCCAATCATCTTCTTTGATTCGCACCCCGACGAGCAGGAATCATATCTCTACTCGTACTGGTCTTCCCTCAAATCCAATTTGAAAATTGCATTTACGGGAGAGGTTCCAAAATTCCATTCTCCTGGGAAGCTGCGAATTATCTGGCACACCCACGACGGCAACCAAGGCTTGAAGGATTACGACCTCCACGAGTATGAGCTGGTGCGGCACAACTTTGATGTTCTGTTGAACATGGCAGAGATACGGCGAGTAGTAATTATGGGATATTCGGGCCAGAACCCATACGTACTGGGGAACGGGAGCTCGAACCCCTGGCAGGACAAATTTCGGCGGATGGATAAGGAGGCGAAGAGGGCGAAAACTTTGCAGGAGAAGGCGGAGGGGAAGGATGGAATGGGTCAGGCATCAAGCAACCCAGGGAATAAGGGGGAAGAATCTGGAAGTGGCCATCAAGGCCGGACGGGCACATTGATTGATATCGAGGGAGTGATTGAAGAAAACGACAGGGCCGAGGAAGAGAAGAGGAGAATACAGTCAGAGAGGATATGGAAGGAGAACGAAGGCTTGCTGAGCGGGGAGATGGTGTGAAAGATGGTGTGAAAGATTGTGTGAAGAGGACATGGACATGGGCGATGAAATTCAATATCTGGGCTGGCACAGGACCCTGCGCCTGGCGAGGGAAAATTTGGTGATTAGGGCTTCGGCCAGATGAACTGAAATTGGGGATACACTGTCAAAGGCCTGCAAACATAAGGCAAAGATAATCTCTTCATTTGAAGACGGAGATGACGGCCAGGGGGCCGCAAGAAGCGCCCTATGTACAAGCTGCGAGAATCTTTTAAATCAGGGGCCACCTAACCAAGAATATTAGTATGGAGCCTTGATTATCTAGAAACGGCTATTCAAATAACCCCAAGAGATGTATTTATTTGTATATATATATATATGTGCTAGGCAAGGCTTGAATCTCGCCACGTACCCATTTCGATTTGCTTCGCCTTATCAAAGCCTTTGTTTCATAAAAGAAACTGGTCCCTGTCAACTCCACTCCAGACATCAAATTGAAGCGTTTGAGCCTCATGTAATTGTGTGATTTGTGTAAGGCGCAGGCAAGGACAGAAGCAAGGGCAAAGGTAAAACCAAGCGGATAGTCCTGAACGCCGATCCGAACACCGATACGAAGAATTAATCGGATATTACGCGCCGCCAGTGGCGTCCGCGGGGTCATTTCAGTTCTTCAGATTTCACCAGCTTGAGGCAAAATTGGTTCGTCCGTTCAACCACAAGACTGAGTACCTGTCGGTGCATTCCTGAAGGAAAGAGGGGAAAGACAAGATTGGAAAATCCGGCTATTATAACTCGTCCATCATGAACCCGGCCGCAGCAAAGAAAGCGTGCTGGTCTTGCAGATGTGAGCACTCATAACCTTTACTTATCACTCTTGTTTCATACTAAAGCCCGGCCAAGCCCGGAAAATACGGTGCGACCTGAAAATTCCGAAATGTAAGCAGTGTGCCAAATCAAATAAAACTTGTCAATACGGTGTGATATTGTCTTGGCCCAAAGAAGGTGATGGCAGAAGGAGCCTTGTCTCAACTCGCACTCAGACCAAACAGGGTGGCACACAAGGCCGCCTTGGACACTATATGGTCAATATTGGGTCTCAAGACATTGGACTTCATTTTATGTTATCTTCTCAAGCAGCCAATTCTATTTTCCGCCCGCGAACGGCTTCCTGCAATACAGATTCAATTCCACAGTCAGTCTCGTGGGTCTCAGCAGGGAATAGCGGCCTCGAGGGAGTTTTGATATCGTATTGTAAGGCCGGATATGAAGTCTTGAGTACCAAGATATTGACTTGATCAGATGAAAATATTCTTTCGGTTATGCTGACCTCTGTGGATGACGATCGATTTCGAGGCCTCCTCATTGCCATGTCCTTTCTAGATGGCTCCGCATCTTCAATTAGTGTGTTGCAATCGCTGTACGCCCTGGCAGCGCTTCACTTATATGGAGCTGAAATGGCTGTAAGATTCAAAGCAAAGGCAGTTAAATCCCTCACTGTCTCCGCTCAGTTTAACTTGACCAACGTCGAGAGGCTGCAGCATATTGCAGCGCGGCTACTCTTAAGCTTGTATGAGGTATAGAATGGCACCGAACCCCATTGTCGATTATGACTCTGATGCGCCTTGTACAGATGTTTGACTCGTCAAACCCAAAGGATCAATGGGCCTTCCACACCTGTAGTGCAAAACAATTAGGAAAGCAGGTATTCTGCCTAGAACAAGCCTATGCTGGTGACCTTGCCATCGTGCTAGACTGGTTATTGTATCACGATGTGCTGTCCAAGTTCAGTGCTCGACACTGGATTCAGAGAACATCTGGGCAAGAGGATTGCGCACAAGACGACCAGATCAGGAAGAGGGCGTTATTACAGCCTAGTCGATCAAAGGTTTTATTGTCAAATATTCTTGGTTAACATAAGCTTACTTCTGATAGATTATGAGCATAGCAGGGTGTTCAGGTGAAGTTTTGGATATAATCTCCGAAGTGAGTGATAATGTTCTGGATAACAGCGATCCGAAATTCAATTCAGCGGAACACATCAAAGCAGTGGATCGATTGGAGAGAAAACTCAAATATGCGACTCAATATATAGGGGAAAGTGGCCCACCAATGGTACAGCGTGATGAAAGGGCGGTAATAATTGCTGAGATGTATCGACTGGCTGGGTTGATCTACCTGTATCGAGGAGCTCAAAGATTTCCATCAGATGCACCCAAAGTGAAGAGCGTTGTGGATGCGGGATTTGAGACAGTAGCAAAACTGGAGACATGCGATAGAGCGTTTCCCATCTTCATTCTGGGCTGCGAGTCACGATGCGATGAGGAGCGGCTCCAGATTCTGAATCTTTTCCGCAGAACTCAAGAGTCGGGGACGGTTGGGAATATCGCCCAGGCTCAAAAATTCATGGAAGCCACTTGGGCTCAACAAGATCTGGACACTGAGAATGAGCTGGATTACATCAAGATATTTGAGGGTGTAATGAGCAATAGTAGTGGACTACCATCCTTTGCCTAAATGGGACTATGGGTTGTATTACAATGTACTGTATTGTATAACAACATAATATGGAATAATACCATGAAATATCATGTCATATAATATAATATCTTACGCAGTTTTTGCTAGCTATGAGCTTTTAGTTATTAGTTTTGACTTGCTGTTGGAGTGTGAGTCGCGGGTCGGAGTCGGAGATACCGCATCGGCCTTGCTGACGTTATGCGTCGCGGAGAAAGTTGCCATTCTTCTACGCGATGTGTAAGTCGACGTGTAAGCTCTAATTTGTTCTTATGGTATCATTACTGTTCCATAGCACATACCAAAAATATTCCCATTTATCATTTCGGAAATTCTTGCCATTGAACCCCACTACTGACCAACATGGCCTCTGATATGGCCTCCTCGTTTGGGCTTTCGGAGGTACCACTATGCATATATATATATGTCCACTCAGAATGCTCGGTCTATTATATTCTGAGTAGTATTATTCTTTCATCGCCGTATTTACCATTTGCAGAAAATTATTATATTCAGCAAGCAACTTCGAATCACCAAAATGCCTTCTTATGTCGTCACCGGAGCATCTCGCGGACTGGGTGTGAGTTTTTTCGACATCAACTTTAACCCAAAATACTAATATGTCACAGTACGAATTCATCCGTCAGATCTCATCGAATCCTTCAAACATCGTAGTAGGCCTTGTCCGCAACAAAGCCGCAACTCAAGCTCGCCTAGACAAGGACGGAATCAAAAAGGTCGCCCTCTTCGAAGCAGACATTACAGATTTCGAAGCTCAAAAGGTCGCCGCCACGGAGATCTCCAAGCTGACCGGTGGGAGTCTTGACTATCTAATCAACAATGCCGCATACATTTCCGAGAAGTCGGCTTTTATAAGCGTTGCAGACGTGTACGCTTATCCTTATGTTTATCGTCCCATCTCGAAAGAGTATACTGATCTATTGTATAGTGAGGACGACCTCCCATCATTCGAGCAAGAGCTTCTCGACGGATTCACAACCAATGTAGTTGGAGTCGCCAAAACAATTACGGCATTTCTGCCGTTAATCAAAAAGAGCAGCATCAAGAAAGTCATCAATATCTCTACAGGAATGGCCGATCTCGGTGAGAATTTAACGAACTTGTCAGAAAGTAAGGAATACTAATAAATTTTGTAGACTTGGTTAACAAATTTTCGGCCTCGATGGCCGCGCCATATTCAATCAGTAAAGCTGCATTGAATCTTCTGGTTGCCAAATACAACGCCGCATACGCCGCGCAAGGGATTCTGTTTATATCAATCAGTCCTGGCCTTGTCAACACGAGTGAAGGCAAAACGCGTAAGTGTCACTATCACATAAGAGAAAGTAGAATAATCGAACTAACGATCACCGGCTCAGCATCTCCCGAGGAGCTGAAACTTGCTGCACCGATGTTCGAAGCTTTCCATAAATATCAGCCTTCATTTACTGGTCCAATTTCTCCGGCAGAATCTGTGCAGATGGTCATGAAAGTAGTAGAGGGTGCGACGGTCGAGAAGGATGGGGGTAGTTTTATCAGCCATCATGGCAACAAAATATGGCTTTAGAACGAACGCTAAGTGTACGCGCATCATATTTTTTCTAATGAAAATAAATTTGAAGTCGAAATTATATTCTTTAGATACAGTTACAAACAGGTGGGGATTAAAAAGCGAGTTTACATTGAATCATCTTTCACAGCTAGCCCATGAAATCGAGTTGGCAGGAAGACAAATCAGGTGTACATAATCTTCAAGGATTGATGCAACAAAACTTTGTCGAAACGGTTGGCGCTCTTTGTCCACTGCTCATATTCAGCAAGGAATGCGGGAAGCTATATCGAGGTACCTAAAGCGTTTCATATGTCTCATTCCCGAGGCTTGCCAATGTGCGCCACACATAGTGCAGAGTGGTCACGACATGATCCCATTTCAAACTCAAGCCAATCATTAAAAGCCTCCCGAACTGACTCAGCTAGCGGCCTTCTGTGGAGGTTCAGCTGCAAATTTCCAGCGTTGGCAGCTCTCTTGGCATATTTGCTTTTTAGACAAAATTGCTCAATTCAGCGGAAGCTGTACAGCCATTGATGCGAGGTCTCAGCCACACTGACAGTCAGTATTCTGTAACAGCTTGGTGGTGGGATGGACTCTAAACATTGTGCACTAATGTCCCTTGACAGATGGGGTATAACTAAAGCGCTTCTCTTCATTCTCACTAAGGCTCCCCACACTTACTCATACTGTGGACCCCTTTTGGCTTTCCCCTCACAATAATGTCTGAGCCATCCAACTATGTCTACAAGGGACTATGGACCGATTGGGATGGTGGTTCTATTTCTGGGAAGAGAATTACGATGACCCAGCAAAGTGCCCAACTCCTCAACATCTTTTCTGGTATATTCATAGCCTTCATCCAAGGAGGGTTCTGGGCTTTGATAGCATATGGGATTTACCATTATCAACTCTCTAGGTCTACTAGAGATGCCCTCCATCTCCAGAAACAGGTCATCCTACGGAACTCCGCCTCTGACCTGTCAACTGCATTTTCTATGAGATTGCTGTGGTGGCGCTGGAGGTCTCGCAATGGCAACCATGCCCTCTCTAGAACAGTGTATATTGCACTAGCAGCATTGTTAAATTTTGGGTTTTTTGTAGTTGCTCTTCCATTTCTCTTTAACTTGCTCTCAAATATTGGCGATGAAATACTCATACATAGCCCAAACTGCGGTTACTGGCAAGACTCGGCGACGCTACAAGATGAGACGAATGCAGCTATCATGACAAATAGGACATGGGATGCAGTAAATTATGCGGATAATTGCTACATCTCTGACAGCTCGTCCTCTTTATGCGACAATAATCTGATCTCTAGAAAGATTGAATGGACACCAGACAATCAATTCGGATGCCCATTTTCTCCGTCGAGTGTCTGTTTGGGTGGCGACTACAATACATTCTCGATGGAAACAAGACTTATTGATTCCCACAAGGATCTTGGAATGAATTCTCCCTCGAAAGATAGGATATCTTTACAGCGTGCAACAACGTGTGCGGTTCTGAACATGACTGGATACAACTCCACTATCGCCGGACCCCTACTTGGCGAAGAATTGGAGGTCTTCTACTTTGGACCTGAGGTTGACTCTGAAGAGAATTATACCACGTTTGCCAGCTCATATGCTTTTGAGGCACAAGCAGGCTATGTCCTATCGTAGGTATTATTTGACAGCATTGAGAATAAATTGACTGACCTGACATTATAACAGATCCTATACCACATTTGCAGCGAATCATACTCTAGACCCCGACAGAAGCACGTTCAAGCCTATCCCTGAGCTTCAGCGAACGGATGGCGATGTCACCCTAGTGTTTCTTGCAAATGACGGAATTGTTATTGCTGGACCATGTCATGATCCTCTGTTCGCGGCCACTGAACAGGTGGCACTGGTTGGCGCGCTTGGGGATTACTACTTCGCGGACAACTTGATGACGGCAGTAGGATGCTTAGACCAGTATCGGATCTTCAATCCGGTAAATAATATGTACACGAATTATTCCTCAGGTCTAGATCTGCAACTAGAGATTCAGCTCAATTTTAAGGAATGGAATCTAAGCCATCGCCAGGTTGCGGCTCTCACAACCATATACTGGGCTATCAATCAAGTTGGAGGAATAGGTTGGCCTCTGTATACTCTCGGCGCAGAAGCTCTTCGTGCCAAAAGATTAATTACAGGCAGTTTCTCGAATCGCTTACCAAATTACCAATGGACCCTTGAAGTCAGCTATTGGCTAGACATCAGCCTTGCAATGTTTCAGAAGATGGTCGCCGAAGTAGCAACCGGCCCACCTGATATCAATGCTCTCGGTATTTATAATTCCCTCCCACAGCTAGATGAATCTGCCGGCACCAAATTCATGTCGATCATATGCGGGTTTCAGAAAGCTAAAAATTCCAACTATGCTAACTTTAATGCGGCTGGCTTTATTATATTTATTGTACTTGGAGTTATCATCATCTTTTCTCCCCTCATTGTTATACCTATTCTTCAGAAAGTTGCTTTATCCCAAACAAGGAGAGATGCGTGGGATGAAGATGGAGATCTTGAGCTACTGAGATTAGCCCATGAGGATGCCTTTCGCGGAGATGACGGTGGACACGCTGATGATGATGAATCGATCAACCAAGATCAAAATGTAATTGCTGTTGATGTTTTGGACGGTACAGATACACAACAACCTCTCAGCAATATTCAAGCACCTCTAAATGGGGATAGAGCTCTTGAGAGTCCCTCTCCAATTCATGTTCAATCGCCTACGCTACCGCCGTCCGCAACAGGACCACAAGTTCTTAGTTCTTCTCATTCAATACAGCCTGAACCATAATTTACTATCGCTAGTATCGCTGGCTGATGATCACTCTCCATTGGTGTCGGGTTTTTTTTTGAGCGGAAGATATGGTTTCATAGCGTAAAGGAACACAAAAGCCTTGATTTTAACTCTGAAAATCAATTTTTTGGAGGCTGAATTATGCAGAATGTCCCGTCCTTAGCGAAGGATAGGAGTTATTGAATATAGCTACGCTCAGAGTGATATCTTGGAGCGCAAGATGAGAAATACATGAAAGCTTTCGCATAGATCCAGCTTAACCTAAAGTGACACCTTAAAGTTTTGCGATCATCATTAGGGTTGCGAAGTGGGGCTAAATTTTACGGTCTTGGTTGTTATTTAGTCCGAACCCTAAAAGGTCACCTAACAACGGAAATCCGATCAATAGGAATATTGAATCTCTTATTGTGGAAATTGAATAACCAAACCGGTCCGGTAAGAATCGTGAGACGGTGTCGATCAGAAAGGAGTATATTAGTAAAGCTCCAGTGGGATGTAGGCAGTAGCACACTTACTAAATCGACATCGATGAAAGGCTTAGACGTGGAGTTGTCTCAGAATTCCCAGCTATGTTATTAGTTTACATAAGAATTATAAATTATTACGCCAGGTATCCATAAGCATCAAGAACGCAACCACCTGTTCCTGGTTATATCGATTAATCATGGCTTGCCCCCCGAAGCACGTGCCTCAAACAGTAGTTGTCCAATCCGAAGCCTTAACGCAGTTGCTTAGCACTCGATTTCCTCGTCTCGCACTCGGCTATTCAGCCAATAAAAATACTTAGCGCAGTCACTGAGAATTACCGCTGCTGTGCGTCCCAGTTGAAGGTCAAATTCATGAACATCACAGGAATGCTACCGCAATTTAAATTAAACTCCGGCGATGGAGGACTAATGATTTGAAATCAGGAAAGGGCCCTTCGAAAACTCCCGTTCCGAATTTCTATTCCTGGCCAACTGCAGCTTGGGGGCGTAGCATGGCACGTCAAACCTTTTAGACAGGTGGGAAGTGGATCGGAGCTTTTATATAAGTAGCTAAACAATCCGATATTGGTTTGTTCTTTTAATTCTTTGACTATCACAAACGTACTTTATAGCTTCCTTCCTGCTCACCAGAAAGTAAAATACCGACTCAGCCACATAAAATCCACCCAAATCCATCCACAATGGGCGTCGTAATCCATGGCGCTGCCAACGCAACTTGCACTCAGCGTGTCCTTGCAACTCTCATTGAGAAAGGAGTGACTGATTACACGCTTGATACCGTTAATGTTATGGCAGGAGACCACAAGGTACACAACTTGAGTTACTAGGGATTCAGATATTGGATGTAACTTTTTGGTATACAGAAACCCGCGTACTTGGCCAAGCAGCCATTCGGTCAGATCCCTGTCCTCGAGGATGGGGATTTTACTCTTTTTGGTAAAAGATTTATTCATTTTTTCCCCTGAGATTTACAACTGACTTGAGATATTGACAGAATCGAGAGCCATTTGCTTCTACATTGCTTCGAAGTATGCAAACCAAGGCGTTAAACTCCTTCCCAGCCCATCAGACCCGAAAGCGACTGCAATTTTCCAGCAGTGGTCCAGTGTCGAAAAGGACAATTATGACTTCTTTGCTAGTCCACTTGCTGCCGAAAATGTATTCGCAAAGTAAGTCTCATAGCCCCAAACACCCGCTAGTACTTGACTAACTTCACTCTGTAGATATAGGGGAAGAGAGCCAGATGCCAAGTTGGTCGAGCACTATGAATCCGGCTTCGTACCCAAGTTGGATGTTTTTGAGGGTCTTCTGGCAAAGCAGGCGTATATGGCCGGAAATGAATTTTCTCTCGTTGATATATACTATTTGTCATACACCCAGAAGCTCTTCGAGGGCGGTAATGGACATATGATCAATGATCGCCCACATCTTAAAGCTTGGTGGGAGAAAGTTAGTGGTAGAGAATCCTGGAAGAAAGTCTTGGCAATGCAATAGAGCATCTAGTTAAGCGGTTGCTTTGAAAGGTTAGATGGTCTTTCTTTTACAAACTTGCCATGACTGAAGGTCGTAGAGAAGTACTTGTTTCTAGTAACTTTTATTGATATTCAAACATGGATTGAAATTGAATACTAGTGTAGCAGATAATGATTATTTATTTGCTCTCTGCCTTCTCGGCATTCTCATAGTCCTAGTATTTTATCCGCAAGTACCACCATATCGCGTCAACTTTCCTTTTAAAGGCGTCCCAGGACAATAAAGAATGCAAGAAGACATTTTCAAGTATGAGTGGCATTGAATTGTTCAATGTGAGACACTATTTAACAACCCTGCAACAGCTTACATTATTTGTTAAATTCCAACTTTACTGTCACCTCTAATTTGTACGTAAGCCTTTGCTACGCGTTAATTCGTTTTCAATGTCGACCCCTTTCTCACTGGGGCCAATGCCTTACAGCAATAATAAAGCAGAGCATTTCAAATCCAAGAAAGATATGCCTCCATTCGGCATGACAGAGTTAGCATCGCTAATTTTCCAAATCTCTTCTAGTTTTGCTAACAGCCTGCGATATGTTCCTGTCGAAAACCCTGACAAAGTTATGGGAAAGACGTCTTGAAAAAAGCGGCGCTCGGTTCCGATAGCCACAGAGCCAGCTATATAAATTGGCCACATCAAATTCTGAGCGGCCGGCGTATTCCTAGCCAGGCCAACTACTTTAATAATAGATGCCAAATTTGCGCGAACTTCCTCATACTCACTACGGAGACAATTGGTTATAATTCGAAAATAAATGAAAGCTGCTAGAGCATAAATGTGCGTAATGATGCAAATAGATGTAGCAGGGGGGAATGTGTAATCATCATTGCATTTCAACTGTTCAATGTACTGAGAATAACGATCAATACCGCACTCTAGATTTGTCCTAAGATCGTGGAAAATTTGTGCACACGTCTCAACGACGGCCATATTGTGGAATATTGGTTCGGTGCTGCAAACTTGGAGAGCGGAGATCTTGCTGATAAGCAATATGACCCAGTTTTCGCAACCAATGATGTTCTGTAACCGTATTTCATCCGAAGCAGGACCAATCAATTCTTCGTGTATATCTGACAATCCTGGGGATACGCTCAAGGTGACACATGATATTACATCCAAGTATATCACAACTCCGGTGAGGAATTTCATGGCCGCTTGCTCTTCGAGAAGTGGATGCTCTGCGCCGTGTTGAGGAAGGTCCCAGCCAAGTGTTGACGCAAATTTGACATCGAATTGAGCATTCAAATCGGATTTCGATAATCCTCGTGTATCCCGTACTTTGTGAATGCTTTTCGTCATGCTGATTATAGCATTAAGATGCAGCTGCCAACTATCCGTCTCGTTTGCAAACATCTAGAAATATATTAGGGCCAATTGACACGACATGTTGTGGATATTTAGCAGACCTCTAGAAATATTAACTGGATTATACAAGCTAGAACTCCTACACCTTGCTTTGGGCATGCCAATTTATCTCCCGTCCATCGATCTAGAGTCTTAATCTCAGCCTGAAGCCTTTGAAGACATAACGTGCGATGTTTTTCTAAATCATTCTTAATACCCTGTCGATATTCTTCATCCGCTGCTTCAAATCTGACAACCTGCCGATGGAGCACACTCAATCCAAGAACTGCGTGATATAACGGCTTTACGTGCATGAGAAGTGATAGAAACCAGCCCCGGTCACTTTCCATGGCTGTGGGTTTGTACATTGGAAATTGCAATGGGAAAACGTAATCAAAGAAATACATCAGAAGGTTTGCGTCGTTGCCTGAAATATCAATACTTGAACTGGCCGTAATAATAGGTGAATGATCACTATGGGGAACGTTTAATGTGTCTTGCTGCGGAGGTGTCAATGTTTGGTATTTAGTTCAAAAGTCTAGATGATCGTATTACCTCTATTTTATTATGTACGGTAGAGTCAGAAGAGGAAGAGTTCAATTCCAGCGGCTCTGGGGAATTGTCGAAGGTGCTGTTCTGGGAGGCGGCAATATATTCTTCGTTTCTGTCCAAAGGCACAAAATCAGGCAGTTCCGATAGCCTATCTGAAAGTGCAGTTGACTGAATAACACTTGAATCATTAATTGAGCCATCAGAGCGCAACTGCAATGAAGGATGTTTCCTCAATTTCCCCCGTCGTCTTGATGTGTGCTTAACAATCTGCTTGAGGCTCTCCACCTTCGTCTTTTCAATCTCCCCGCCATCCATCCAATCTGGCTTGGGTCCATACCCATAGCAGGGAATCACTAGCGAGTCGCATAGAAAGCATATTGGGTGTGCCTCGTCACATTTCTTCCGGCGGAGTCGGCAAGTCCAACAGCCCTGGATGCTTCGCAAAGGGAGACTCATTTAATCTGTCCAATAATCTTAATATGATGGCAATTGTTGAAGTGAACTAATCACGACGTAGATGAGGTTGATAATGGGCGGGTTATTGAAGATAAAGTGTAGTTGACCTGAGATTGTGAGAGCCCAGACGTTGATTCTTGATTCGAAATATTTTCGCTAACTGACCAGGATTTCCTTCCTCTATCATCACGTGACATGGTTTCCCAAAGATATATGCCCTCTTTGGGCGAGTTATCTTTTGTAGAATGGGTCTATTATGGTAAGAGGATAATTTATTAATTTTGGATAATTGATGAGAGGTGTCAGGCGCTCGAGATTTCAGTACGGTAGAACGAGGAAAAAACATTTCTATCCGCTGTTCAAATGGTTACTACCTAGAAAATAGTCCATCACCAGTATATTGCTGTCAGGGAGTATATATCAGATCTTTCAGGCCTCCCAAGCTCATTTTATTTTATCTGATGTATGGAGCAGCCTAACTGCAAGAACGTAAATTGCAGCACCCCCGAGGAGAGCGACATCGAACCATACAACATCTCCCGCCTCTTGGCATTTCTCCTGTATTGCCGAGGATCTTGCCATCAACTGGATTCCCAAAAACAGCACCCAGTCCTCGTATAAAATACATAAAGTCACTCACACTGGTGTAGTTCACCATTCCAAAGACTTCGGCCACCATTGCTAGAAATAGAGCATTGTACCCCCCTGCACCAGCAATCCCGTAAATATTATAAACGCAATACAAAGACCCCTGATTATAACAAGCATTAATAGAAGCCAGGGATAAGAACCCATTTCACCTTTTGACAATATTCTTCCCAACCGTTCCCATACTTAGCCAAGCAGCGCCGCTCGTCTCGCCAACATCGCTGAATCAGAAGCCCAGTCATCCAAATAGCGTAAGTCCATGGGATAAAGTTTGTGGTTCCACAAGTAGCACACATTGAATAAGAGAGCACCAAATCGCCCAGATATTTAGCATGCCGTGCCATACCCCACCATCCCGAACAAAGCAAAAGGCTGTCGTGTTGCTTTCCATCCTTTGTTCGATATTTCACACGAAGTACCTCTGCAGGTGATCCCCAGATAACGCAGTCACCATTAGTGCGCCTCGCGACCGCTTTCTGATGATTCACGCTGCGGAATAGACCGTAACCACCAATTCCAAGAATCAATATTATCGTTGCGGAAATAGGAGACAGCATAACAGGATTCCGAGCGAGGTACTGTGCTTGAAGTGTATACATGCATGGGAGCCAGACCATAGAGCCCCACGCAAGATAGAAACCAAAGTGGTCGTGGCACATGTCAATCGTCGCGAGATACCATTCCTCGTTAACAAAGAAGTCAATCACATAAATCGTCTGTAGCGCTGTTGTTATAAGGATGGAGCTGGTGACATATCCATGACGTTGATACCGGTAGGCGATAAAAGAGAAGTCGCTGGGCCAGTGTGAGACAGAATAAAAATAAGCAGGAGTAGATGAGTGGAGAACTAACATCAAAGTCCATGCAACAATGCCGGGCCGACTAATATGAAATAATTTCCAATCGAAGTGCTGCCCAAATCTGGGATTTAACTCGATTCCCATAAATAAATCAAAAAAGATAGACCCTAGATCTGTCAGCTCTCATTTTTAAAATGACTGAGATAATATACCACTAAACTTTCGGTCGTCTTTGAACGTGGGACTCACATAGGCTTTGATATAAGCAGCCCCGGAAAGCAAAAACCCGTATATATTAGCACAAAGAAGGAGAGCTTCCCAATTCTTGGCTATGACAGCAGGGTCAAAAATTCCAAGATAAATAGCCCCAAAAAATAATGTATGGGTAACGAACCATGCTTGAAGACCGTTTGTCCGGTATGTGAGGAGATTTCCAGCAGGAGTAAGAGGTCCTGTACTCAGTCTACACGGTAAGAAGTCGTAAAGACAGATCTGGAAAACTATCCAGACAATATAGCCAATAGTTGCTTTAAATTCCAGCCTAGGAAAGTATTGCCAAGAGAAATCAACTACGCCATGTTTCGACATATTTTGAAGTGCTGTAGTCAAAGACCCTTCGAATGAAGTGAGCGCCAGCCAGTAAAAAATAACGAGCAAGGGACAGAAGATGATGAGAACCGCGCATGTGATAGCGTATGACCATGAATCGTATTTATTTCGACCTCTCCAGAAGACTGTGGAGTTTTTTGAAAGTCCGACGTCGCCGAGAAGCTGAGGATGCTTGATTGAACCAGAGGCAGTATTGACGTTTACAGAGTTCATTTTCAACGCAAAATTCTGGCCAACGAGGGCGTACCTTGATAATTGACAGTGACTTAGGAGGGGATATCTATCCTGGGCCTGTGTTATGATGCAATAGCGCTATTTCATCCAAATTAAAGACTTCAAGTAGCTGCTCTCAAATATAATAAAGTTAAATTGAAAATCGTGATGGCTTGACCGCCATTTCCATCTGATTCAGCTATAATGTCAGCCACATTGCAGCCTGAGCTACTTAATTTGTGAAAGAAGCCGGCCTGTTCAAGCGCCACTCAATCTTGGCCTGATGCCAAGCGAGGCGTGACAGAATGCCAAGCTCTAAAATTTAATACTCACATAAATTCTATTCAAAATTGAATATTCTAGTGGGAGAGATTTTTTTGGGCGAAATTTTAGCATAAGTGAGGTTGTGTAGTCCAATTACTTAGCAAGATACTATTCTTTATTTGCTTCTCATTTGGGGAATATTTGTAGGAGCAATGAACGAATGCTTCAGGGGCTACACTCCACTTAACACATGTTAGCTGAGCTGATAAGAGCGAATGAACACCTTAACACGATATCTATGAGATATTTTTGGAGATTCTGAATTCTATTTCTCTATATTTTAGGCTTTAAACTCCAAAAGCTCTACTGTGGCACAACCTTATCGGGAGTTTCCTTAATGCCTGGGACGTCTCAGCACCTGTACCAATCTCATAGAATAATATCTATGAAATTCACCATTTTCAATTTATTTGTTAAGTATTCTCTGTTAAATTCTCATTACTTATATAGTTATTTACTAGAATAGAACACTTTTTCAGATTATTACTAAAGTAGAACACGTTCCTTAGAAAAGGTTTTTAAGAAATAGTACTATATATTTACTATTCTTCACAGTAATTATCAAGTCCCTGATACACTAAATAGCTCTATTCTAATTATAATTGTACTGTACTATATAGGACATTTCCAATTATGATTGTACTCTACTGTATAGGACATTTCCAATTATAATTGTACTATACCATACCAGACATTTCTAATTTTAATTCTTGTTCTATTCTATATCGCTTAACCTCTCCCTTAATATTTTCCTAAATAAAGTATGATCGATACACCTGAATACGTAGCAAATTAATGGAAGCAAAGCCCAAGGATATGTATGAGATGGATAATGACTAAGCCAGTTCGCACGGAAGTGTTTTGAGAGGGAAAGTCTCAATTTTGCAGTCAGGTTCGACTGTTCTAACAACTTGTTCTATATACAATAGTTTTTCTGTTCCTTTTATATCTCTATGGAAGACTTGTTCCGTGTGGTGTTTCCTTTGGCTTCGTACGGCCTCGCTTAGCTTCTCTTGATAGGTGTATTATCCCCATTTTGTTCCCAATCTTATACTTAAGATTGGATCACATGACGGGTCACGTGATCTCCAACTCATAATATGCTTTATTGTATTCGTTGGTGTACTAATTCTTGATTCTTAGGAACAATAATTCAGATCGACCTCGAGAGGCTTTTACCCTTATATCCTCCCTAATAGGCGTAGTGCTATAACATACATCATATGACTGTTACGTGCTAGTCACGCGATAGGTTCTATTTACTAGTTTAGACAAGTATACTTAACAGTCTAAGGCAATTAATTTTTAGAGTATAGTAGTGGATCATGTGACTCTAGGTGGAATTTTTTCTCTAAGGAACGTGTTCTATTTTAGTAATAATCTGGAAAAATGTTTTATTCTAGTAAGATTTCAAGAAAAGTATTTTACTCTAGTAAATAACCGTTACTTATATGGAGATATGATCTGGAAGAGTTTCTAGCTTTCTGGTGGGGCGTCGACGGGAATGAGAGATTGAGGTACCGAAATATCTTTCTCATCCCAGCCCTCGCGTTCATCCTTCGGGACCCGGACAAGGCCAAGAGCAATTACTGTTGCTAGTCCAGACATCCCAATACCTAAATATAAAGCATTGCGGTAGCCTTGCAGAACATTCTTACCGTCAGCATTGGTGTAAGCTTCAACAGTTCCTGCAAAGCCTATACCTGTGCTCACAGCATATGAGACAACGGTTCCCATTAATGAGCCGGCGATTCCCTGTTGATCTCTTCTCACTGTATTGCTTGCAATAATTTGAGTTGCAGTAAATATAAAATCGGGGCCAAACGCAGTAAATATTAAAGCTGGAAATATCTGCGCCCAGTAAGTCTGCTCTGCTGGAGCAGTGGCCACCAAAATACAGGCCACACAAGAAGCAGTGCTTCCAATTGCTAAGATGTATTGGGCCGGGATACGAGAAATCGACCACGAACTTGCAAATGCTGCAATAGCTCCCATGAGAGCGAGGGTGACGTAGGTGGCGGAACTGGCAAATATCGTATAGTGTCTGAGGATTTGATTATATAGAGTAATATACCAGATCAAAATTCCAACGGACATGATTGTAAGGAATGAAACGAGAATAACGAGACCGAAAGAAGGGGCTGTCCAAATTGTAAGAGGAAGAATGGGCTCCTTCGCACCCTTCCATTCCCAAAAGACGAAAGCAATGAAGTGTAATATTGACACTATCAGAATGACATATTCGTATGTCTCAGTCCAACCAACAGCGGGTGCTTGACTGGAAAAGCATATTTCTTTTAGTTATCGACGGCTGAAGAATGATCTGAGGGAGGGTCAAAATGCTTACTTCCATACAAAATTAAAGAGGATCAATCCAGTTATCCCAAAATAAGACCCTAATAAATCTATTTTCCCATCCTTATCCATAGGCTCGGGCTCTCCAGGCACGATGAGCGCAAAAAATGTGAAAACTACCGCACCAATAATGGCTCTGATATAATTGTTAGCCATTATGCCTTAACTTCAGTGGAATGCTGGGGGCAAAAGACATACAAGAAAAAGAATAGCCATTTCCATGCCGTGAGTTGGACAAAGAACCCAGCAACCACTCCTCCACCAGCGGCACCGATCGGTGTCATTGCCCCGAAGAACGCCACCGTAATGTTTCTCATTTTCCCCGGAGGGAAAGTAATTGTAAGAAGTGCAAGAGAATTGGGAATCATGAAGGCTCCACCAATTCCAGTCAGGCCTCGCATCACACACAGACCAATGAAGCTCTTCATGAATCCAGATACGAGCGAAAAGATGACCCACCAAGCTCCGGCAGCGAGAAGGGTATTTTTGTGTCCATATACAGCACCGATTCGTCCTCCAACCAAAACAAATGCCCCTTGTGTTAATCTGGATGTGAAGATTTAACACGTTGCTGCCAGTAGACGGGCTGGAATAACATACGGATACGAAGCTGCAATCCAGCTACCTCGTGCCTTATCAACGCCGAGTTCTTCTGCCATTTTCAACGAACCATTGACACCTGCGCCGAAGGGAATCATCTATAATTCTTGTAATTAGGAAAAATTGATTCCAAATTGCTTTCCAGGCTATAGGAGTCACAAATTGATTTACCTGAACCAATTGAGTTAAAACAACCAATGTAGAGATAAGGATTGCCCGAGCTTTTTTGATTTCTTGGACCTGAGCTATATCATCGTCCACAGGTATGACTGGCACCTTATTCGTCCTCTCACAATTGGTGAGTACCCTCACAAGCCTTTGAGGCTCTGTCACCTCTTTGTCGTCGATCATTGTGCTCCTGTTTGCTATAGAATGTAAAAGTGCACCCTATAGTATAGTCTTTCAACAAGAGTAAACAAAGGATGAAGACATATGGGTATGAACCAAAATGTGAAAAGATGGGAGAGATTCTAACTTAGTAATATTTGGACGACATTTGATCAGTGATCAAGTCCGGATAGCTTACATCGCCCAGAACGGCATCAATAATAAATTGCCTCCGACGGCAGCCCGAGATTATAGTGAAATTAGTACAAATATGATTAATTATTTTAATTATTTAAAGATTTCTAATGTCTAGTAGCCTAGAATTTAGGTTATATTACGGGAACATTTTTGAAATAGCATTGATTTCTCCAAATGTCACCCAAATGAAGTTTAATTTTAATCCACCGCCTTCCTAAGTAGGCCGCGTACAAACTTACTGCCTACAATCCTCCAATCCGCGGACAGAATCGGGTTTGCGGTATTATTGTGCGGACATTTCCTTCCACATTGCCCGCAGGTGCGGGATCAGTCATCGAGTTTTACTAAAATCTGCGACTTGACCCCGTTCGAAACTCTAGTCTCAGATTTGCATGCACGTTGATATCAGAGCCATATTAACCATAGAGCAACAGTCGGACAAATTGTCTGCATAGATGCTGTGAGATATTCTATCCCAAATTCAGTACAAATGATTGAGAGAAACTTAAGTAAGAAGGGTAGAGGATATTTTCCAATGGCTTCGGGCATTCTCTTTTCGGCCATTGCTGTGCATGATTTGGTTTTATTCTGTTATGATACTCGTGAAATATTATTCTCCATTCCTTTCCTCATTGTGGAGTCGTGGCTGAGCTCCTTAAAAAACATTCGCAGGGGTATCTTCGTTTATATCGTGGCCAGAACCCAAGCTACCATTTCTGGATTGTAGTTGATGCCCAATGCGTGCATTCAAAAAAAGGAAAAACGTCCCCACCCAAACTTATTCTTTTATTTTATTAGTCCATAGTCTTCGATGGTTGGACCCGTCCAATTCTCTCCATAAGGATTTGCCTCTAGCCCTTTGAAGAAGCTGTCATGCGCAGTACAGATTACATCTAACCATGACCCAGCTTCGTATTGAGCATTCCACTATTAAAAGATTAGTATTCGACCTTGAAAAAAAAAGAAGAAAAAATGACGCAGAGGCTGAATTCTGACCCGATTGTGAATATGATATGCCCAAGCACCGCGAAAGAAGTTCTCCAAAGTACGATTGTTATCGCCTGGGTTCTCAACTTGAACCTGCTCTCTATCAAAACTTTCCCATTCGCGATGTGCAGGTGCGGCTCTGAAAATGTTGTCAAAATTCGTTAGACAGGGAATTGTACATTGCCCTTCACGAACACCATCTATTTCTATCCATGCTGGATCAAAGAATGCGTTTTCAAGCTTAATCAGGCCTTGATCGTTGCAATCGTCGCGACCTTCATAAACCAGCATGCGATACAATGTCTCAAAATGGTATACTAACCCCATTCTTGCACCGCCTAGTAGAATATAGGAAGATAACGACGAGTTGGCAGGCAGAGCAACAAGTGCATTGTTGTAACCATGACCAGATCCCCATCGTTCGGCGAAAGCCCTATTTGGGAGAAGAAGAGGCCGTAGATCGCGAAGTAAAATCATATCAGCATCAACATATACACCTCCGTGTAGATGAAGTATGATAAGGCGAGCTGCATCGGAAGATGCTACAGTGAAATACTTCAGCTGGTGAGTGTGTTCGAAGAGCTGCAGCCAATCTTGCCCTGAAATATCGCGTATAATCGAATCAGCCACATATTTGTCCCCTTTCGAGTTCTGTGTCCTAGGTGTCTCATAATATCGGGCCTTGTCAAGAGTGTCTAGATCCTGAGATAGAGGTACTCTGGAAGGAAGTTTCCATTCTTTGAGAACTAAATCTCCTCGGTCAACAAACGGGCGAAACTTTTGGAAGCTGGTATGGTCTAACCAGGTTTGAACTGTCCTGCCATCTTGGTCGGCGTTGACCCATATCCACAATCTTGAACAGACGAGATTTTGGGTGAAGAAGTATGATTTTATAAATAGCTCTATTCGCCATGACGGTGGACCTGTCCACCATAAATGAAAAGGAATAATTAGCCCGTCACATGTTTGATTGGCGATATCAGCCCTCCAAGCCGTTGATTGCAGATCAGCAAGTTTGCTGTTTTCCTTTTTTTGTGGGGGAAGACTCTCTGATTTCGTCGATGGTTGACCAATGTATAAATAATCTTCGGAATTTTGAGCTAAGTAGTTCAAGCACCGAGAAATATTGCGTATATACTCTGTATGTTGATAAGTTCCTCTACAATGCTCTACTAAATGGCTGAAATTGGCAAGCGCGTTTACGGGCGGACGTGTGCCCAGATAACCATGCTTACTGGCGATTATTGTCGAGGGAAGAGTTATATCTCCTTCTCCTCTATGGTCCTCTTGCTCTGAGATCCATGGAAGATATAACAGTCCGACAAATCCTATGGCAAAAATAAACGCAGTGATAATGCCTCCCCAAGGGAACACCATCTCCTGATAATCTGTTTTATCCGGCTTTTTTGGATCATTCGATGATTGATTCCGTGATAAAAGTCTAGTATTTAGGCACCATACAAATCCAACAAGTAAAGAAACAATCAAACCAAAGTTTTGGGATGGCAGCAATTTTGAAGCAAACATAGGCAATTGAGAGACGTTTATCAAAACACTCCAAAATAAGGCAGCAAAAGCAGATGTTTCTTTGATGAACAGAATTGTTGTCGTAAACGAGATGCAACGAAAAATGCTCCCAAGTAGGACGTACAGCCAAAAAGCCAAGGAGTTGAGAAAGTAGCAGTTTCTAGATATATGGCCAAGCTCGTCGGAGTATACCACAATGGGAAGAAGAAGCAAACTTCCTACAAGCGACGTTCTACGTAGTAGCTCCCAAAAGCTTGATCGACCTTGGGATAAAGAGGACAGGTGAGATTTTGACACCGATTTGGAAAGTTCGGTTTCAATAGATTGGGGTGAACTGCTCTCGCTCAGATTGGAAGATATTTTTCGCAATTTGCTGAAATTTTGGACTTGAAAATAATAAACAGCGGTGAAAAATGGCGATGCTATTAGGCTGCAAAGATCATATCTTGAACGAATAAGGCCTGGACGGCATGCTGCGAATATGACGCTTGCTGAGAGTACCATCGAATACCAGAGTGCATTGCAAATAGGGCCTGAAGTATTTGCACTTCGCTTTATTGGTAGGCATTGTGATATTGCTAAGAATATTGGAATGGCCAGCGCACGAGATAAAATATAAAGTTCGACTGGTGAATGGAAGAGCAGTTGTGCTCCGAGAACCGCCTCTGATACAGCTCCAATTGCAAGAGGGAGAATTTGAAGATATGAATATTTCTTTAAAATAACATTCACTGTTTTGCGGGAGATCTCACCATTAGAAGGGGTATCTTTGCCTTGCAGATCCCGTAGATTTGAATATTCGTGAGTTGCAGAATATTGAAAATGAGAGCGCAATAGCCAATTGCCATGATAGAGACTCGGTATAGACAATTCGGGCAAGAGTAGGAGAAAAGTTGCACCTAGTTGGAAGAGCGTTACAGTGAAAGGATACGAGAATTGAAGCGTCTCCGCCCACGGAAGATGTACCACACCACCTAAACAAGAGGCACCATTCAGCAAGCAGCAAGGAATCGCTCAGTTCAGCTAGAGACATACTTTGCAAAATAGGCCTAGAAAGTGTAATTCCGTAAGTCGAAATTCCAATGCAAGTCATCAGGAAAATCATATAATATGAGGTCTGCCATTTTGAGGATATGAAATATCCCAAAAACATAGTCGCACTAGCCAGGACTATAGAGGTGAAAAGCGCCTTCATGAGCTGGAGGAGGGGGATCACGAAGAGCAAGTCGACAACAGGAGTCACGTTTTGGAGATTTAGATGTTTATATATAAAATATATAATGCGTTCAAAACTCAATTTGGACAGCTGAAGGTTTGCCGTTCTCTCCAATATCCGGTCATGTGCCGCTGCGGCAGGTGCGATGGACGTGGACGCGTTGGGAGATCTTATTCGTGCGATTTTGGTAGGTCGCTGTTCGGCTGTTGTAACTTGGACGTGCAGCCAATAGGGTCACAGATCGTCGACCGTGGCTCAATGAACAGGCAAGACCAACTGTGGAAAGAGGCAGAGATAAGAGAATATCAATCAGGTGAGTACTGGACTCACCCATATTGACGGTCATAGGTAGAATAAAATAAAGATGGTGTGAAGCACTTGTACCTGTGTCAAGCTATCTATCGGTGAGGAGAAATGTTGCAGTGTTTCACGAATTGTTGATGTTGCTCCCGCGTAACCAAGCAAGTCATTATTTTCATTCCGACTCTGTTGAGTTCTTATCTGAGTTTGCAAAACATCTAGCAGGCGTCATGCCTTGATTTCAGCTCAGTATCAGTACAAGAACTGGGACAACATTCAAAGTGCCAACCGTTTATCTTTTATCTACTTCGTACGTGACTCCTCTTCCAAACTACGTACATCCTTCTAAGCATACCTAGAAGATGATGAATCTATCATTTTCGTTAAAAGAAGTAGTGCTTTTTGTGTTATGTAGCGCCAGTACCGCAGCTATTCAGGTTAATTTATCTTCTGCAGGTAAGTTGATTTCAGTTTATTTATCTATAATTATTCCAGACACCTAGTCCCACCCACTTACGTATAAGTTTAGAGTCTATAAAATCAGTTTCTAGCACATTAGTGTATGACATGATGAGCTTATATACTGGTAATTTGTCCGGTCAAACACCTGGAGAATTGCCTTCCCCACCTTACTACTGGTGGGAGGCCGGAGCCATGTGGAGTTGTATGATAGATTATTGGTTTTATACCAACGATTCGACATACAACGATGTTGTGGAGCAAGGACTTTTATTCCAAGTAGGGGAAAATTGGGACTTCCTCCCTGGAAATCAGACCATGGGGATGGGAAATGATGACCAAGGTACATGTTATATAACTTTAACACCTTTCCCTCTCAGCGGTTACCGATAACCAGAGCGCTAGTAGCTTTGAAGAGATAACTCGGCGGGTGATTGAAAACTAATTCTAATATTTGATTTTAGGGTTCTGGGGTATGTCAGCAATGACTGCTGCTGAATTGAACTTCCAGAATCCTCCCGCATCTGGTCCACAGTGGCTCAGCCTTGCCCAAGCAGTTTTCAATGAATACGTTACGCGAATAGAACAAGAGACTGCAGTCTGTGGTGGTGGCCTCCGCTGGCAAGTTTATTTTTTTAGCATCGGTTGGACTTACAAGAATTCCATTTCGAACGGCTGCTTCTTTAATCTGGCAGCTCGCTTAGCAAGATACACGTCAAACAACACATATGCAGTTTGGACTGAGACTCTTTGGGATTGGATGAATAATGTCGGACTAATGGAATTGCAGACTTACAGTAATGCATCAAAGAACTTTGGTGTAAATGTTAAAGGTGCTGGGGGCTATGTTGTATGGGATGGGACTAGCGTGACTGACAATTGTTCTGGTGTCAATGGAGTACCATTTTCATATAATGCCGGGATTTGGCTCCATGGAGCAGCTGTAATGTACAACTACGTAAGTCCTATTCATATTACCATTTAACTTTGTCGAGAATAAGGATGAATCAATAATGTATTGACAAATTGAACAGACTAATGGCTCAGAAATATGGGCGAATCGCACAGAACTCTTACTAAATGGAACTATCAATGCCTTTTTCCCTAATGGAATTGCTGTTGAAGTTAGTTGCGAAGCTAATTTGACCTCTTGCGATACCGATATGTTCTCATTTAAAGCATATCTAACACGTTGGATGGCGGCTACTACACAGCTAGCACCTTTCACAAAGCCACAGATAATGCCAGTACTTGCTGCATCTGCCAAAGCTGCCGCTCTTCAGTGTTCAGGAGGAGCTAACGGCCGAATGTGTGGCTTAACTTGGATAAAAGGAGCCAGTTGGGACGGTACGCAGGGTGCTGGACAACAAATGGCAGCGATGGAAGTAATCTTGAGTAATATGATCGACGTTGTCAAGCCGCCTTATACGAATAATACGGGTGGTACAAGTATTGGAAATCCAAGTGCAGGAATTCGAACAACCACAAATACAGATCTCGTTGCCTTGAAACCACCGAATAATGGAGATAGAGCAGGAGCTGGAATTTTAACAATTGTTGTGGTTGGGGGAATGGGCTCGTTATTTATATGGATGGTCATGCAGGAGGAGATTCCTGCTGCTTGGAAGACGTGATTTACAATTATACCCAGATTAATGTTTTTAAGTTACATTAGAGCCAGCTTAAGCAAAGACAGATTACAATATGAATTAATACCTCTATTCCTAGCCCTTAACTGTTAACGAAGCCGATGCCATTATTCACACAGGCTACTTTTAACTTTTGCGAAAACCTTCCGCTATACCAATCTAACTTTTCATCATTCACACTAAATATAGTGAGTTCCCTTTCTTCCACTATTCATATGATCGAGACCCACAGTCAGCGTACGGCTACACTTAATGCACACATATGTTTTGTTGATTATTTTCGGCCGTTTAAAACTTGTTGAATTCCTGATTCCTCACTCCTAACTTCATAATTCTGAGATCAAATCTTGAATTTGGAGCACTCATATTTCCGATTTCCTTACACCAGGCAAGCTCACGCCACATTCCTGGCTTTGTAGAGTAGAAATCCTGAGCAACCCAAATTGGAAATATCGTTGATTGTAACCCCATAGTCCCATTTACAATGCTATAGCAGTACTCAACTGACTGGCAAATATTTCTCGCCAGGTCAGAGATGATATCGTCTGAAGGGTAGCAAATCGCGAAATCTTCTTCCGAATGATATATCTCAGGGGCTGAGAGACCAACCAACGGCCACAAGTCGTAGTATCCAGAAGCGTCTCCGTCCTTAAAGGCATCTTCCTGCTCAAGTAGGCGGCCTTTAACAACCATCTGAATTTCCTGAATTGCACGATACAGTAAGATCAATGCCAACCAGTAGCAAAGAAGAAGTTGTGCAATATTTAATCCGGCGAAATGGATCATAGTAGGGAAGACTCGACCGTTGCCGAGATCATCTGCAGGATTGTATGCTGCAGAGGGAATCACCGAATATAGTCGATCAGGGAAATGATCTTTGAGATCCGTGTACCAACTTTTTAAGTTTTCATTCATGTTGAAACAGCGCCGAATAACTCTGATCAAAAATCGCCAACTAATTTTCTCTCTTTTATTAGTAGAGATCCAATATGAGATCTCTAATATCAAAGGAAGCTGGGCCATGATGTCTTGAAGGCAGTCGAACAGACTAGGCTTTGCTTTTAAATTGTCTGCAGACTTCATCATGCCCGCCACCAGTGAGGCACTGCGGGATCTCAACGCTTCGAAAATCTATTCGTGCTTAGCTTATTACTCATTACTCCATCAAGTAACTCACGCAGACAGTACGAATTCTGGCAAAGAGTTGAATACCGACAGAAG
Source organism: Haplographium delicatum (assembly GCA_037952705.1). Taxonomy (NCBI): domain Eukaryota; kingdom Fungi; phylum Ascomycota; class Leotiomycetes; order Helotiales; family Hyaloscyphaceae; genus Haplographium; species Haplographium delicatum. The sequence continues at coordinate 94,333 of JAPZPC010000078.1, forward strand.
AGTTCTGAATCTTTGGGCTTAATAGATGTAACAGTTGAAAGCCACCTCGAACGTGGCTTATCCATCCATCACTTCCGTTTGATGAGATCGAGAAAAGCTACAGTTTATTAATCAGTGAAATCTTCATGCAGGGTAATGAGAGCCAAGTACCTCATATGTAGAAAGCAGGAGAATACAAGCCAAGGTCGCTTCTGGTTCCTCAAATCTTTTTCTTTCAATTGTTAACCCCAGCTCTCGTAGCGCCACACTGTACAGCTTAATACTTTCATTTACTAATATATCATCATGATTCCAAATTCCCAGCTGCCCTACGCAGAGCGCATTCAGTGCATGATTATATGCCGCATCTTGAAAAGTGGAGCCCGGTAATAGATGAAGCCAGGTTGCGGGGCTTTGTTTAAATATGGGTCGATGAACATCCATACCGAGGAGGTAAAGATCCATAAAATTCGAAAGAAGTTGCGTCGTAAATGCAGGACCCGAAGCTGGCGCTGTCGGTAAGCTGGTATTGGTCCTCGTTTGAGCTGCTAATGTTATGGCGATCTTGTTGGCGATCTTAGTTTTGCAAAGCACATCAATAGCCTTGATAAATACATAGCCGCCGTTATCAGTGCTGTTAACAAATACTTCGCCTTGCCTGTTCGGAGGGTATTCACATTGTCGAGATAGCTGGGTGCACTTTGCACAACTTGGGCGAGAAAGACTGCACTGCAGATAACTTCAGCAATAGAGCTATTTTCTGTCTCACGCAATTGATACCTTAATCTTTCTCTGCTTACAAAAAGTACACCGGCCTGATCGATTCGGAATTCCGACCATTTTATGAACTTGCCGTCATTTGTCACGCTGATTTCACTCGTTGTTCTAAATCAGTAGTATCTTGCGTGCAAGTCGAAAACTTTCTCAGATTTCCATGCGGCTCAGGTTTCGAAATCATGTTTGAAGGAGCTCTATATCCGATATAGCAAGAATGTAAGACTGTTTGAGCTAAGCCAATTACGCCGGAAAAAGACCCTTGTCACGCATGTTGCTTCCTAAAAAGGCAAGGTCAATTCCCTGCTGACTGCGATTATACCACCTTTCTCCAGAAATAAGTTGAGGAATTACTTCTTTCGTTTCTATTTACTGAAATTTTCACTATTTTATGTCACCAGCTAACAGAATACCACCATCTGATTTTCATTGTGGCACAATGCTCGTGAGACGGGACTGCCTACACTTCGTTATTCCGTAAGCTCCAATAATGCACCAAATTTATTATAAGTAGAGCACATGAGAATCAAGAAATCTATCTATTATGGCCTATGTCTCTCTTATTTAAATTCCTACAGCCTATCGTGATCTTAAGATTCCTCCTATTTTCTTCATCCGAGAGTATCTTTTTTAGATATGCCTACATTAAAGCACGAGAATCCTGATGACTGCCATGTACTCATAATCGGGGCAGGTATTACAGGCCTGTTGATTGCTCAGGGACTTAAGAAGGTAAAACATTCAACTAGGCCAATGATATTTACCGGTTCTGATTGCATTCTTAGGCCGGGATTTCCTTCCAGGTATTCGAGTCAGAGACAACTCCATTCAGTAGGCCAAGAGAATGGACATTAGCTCTTCATTGGTCTGTAATAATCCTTAAGAAACTTATGCCAACGGAAGTTTTCACCAAATTATACTCCACTCAATGCGATCCTGCTCATGATCCTAGCGAGGACGATGGTATTCCTCTGCTTAACAACCAGACTGGCGAAACGATCAAGCTTCTAGCGGCGCCAGGGCTTCTACGTGTATCACAGAGAAAATTAAGATTTCTATGCGCTGAAGGAATAGACGTACAATGGGGAAAGACACTTAGTGATATTCTATACAGTGAAGATACAGTCACAGCCCATTTTACTGATGGATCACTGCACGTTGGAAATATTCTTATAGGCGCAGACGGCGTCAAGTCAAAAGTTCGAGAGCGTTTGCTTGGTCCCGATAAATCAAGGAGCATACCACTTCCTATCGACAATTTTACAGCGATTGTGAAGTACCAAGACGCAACGAAAGCAAAAAAGCTTCGATCGGTTCATCCGATAGCGTACCCTGGATATGGCCCAAGTAACATCTTCTGCTTGATCTCCAGTGAGTCACCTATTTCCTGGAATGAAAATATTAACAAAATTTAATAGTACAGGAAGTACCAGATGCAACAAGACCTGAGACTTGGGCATTCCAGGTATCGTGTTCGTGGTTAGGTCAGCGAAATGGGGATCGAAGCAATGAGAGCCGCCTAGCAGCGATGAAAGAAGCTGCACTGAAGCTTGGAGATCCCTACCGATCTGCAATAGCGTGGATCCCGGAGAGTACTAATATTTTCAATGATAGCTTGTCGTATTGGATACCAATTCCATGGACGATTGGTAAGGACAGGGTGACTCTCGCTGGAGATGCGGTACACCCCCTTCCTCCTCGTAAGTTCCGTAACCGTATTTATTTCCAATATTTGCTGAAATATTACAGATCGGGGCCAAGGAGGTAACCATAGTATTTTAGATGCATCAAACTTCGTAGATACAATTGTACAGATACAGAACAAAGAGGTGACCAGAGAAGATGGACTGGCAGCATACAGTGAAGAGTCAATTAGAAGAGGAGCTGAAGAGGTCAAACTTTCTTTTGAGACTGCCATGGATGTGTATAATTGGGAGAAGTTGAAAGAATCACCACTCTTAAAACACGGGGTAAAAAAAGTGGCTTAAATTGCAGAAAGATAGGAAGGCGATGGGGGAGGCAATACAGTACGGCACAATATAAAGAAGATTCAATAGAATCCCATAAGGAAATATGATTTTTTTTTCTTAGCACTTACGGTCATTTGAATTTTTGACCAGGGATCTATGAGCTAGTCAACTTGGGTTCCTGTAGACTTGGGCTCTACTTAATTTATATTCAACTTCCTTTTTACTTACAGCAAGCACTCTAAATCTGTTGATCATTGCTTCTAGATGAAAGTGCAAGGAACAGCTATCCTAGAGAAGGACCATTCATTTGGAAAAGGGAGCATACCAAGACCAGCTCAAGCAAGCGTAAAGGACTGATTGATCACTCCAGAGATCTTCAGCTATTAGGAAGCAGAATATCATCCTAATAAATTTAATTAGTGAAATAGATAATACGGCAGTGGCAGCAGGCCCTATAATAGAAAGATAATAGTATATAACTGTCTTGTTTAACAGGAATTAAGCCAGCCTAAACCATCCCCGCGTATTAAAATTTCTTCCCAACACAAAGGAACTGTCAACAGTATTTAGATCTTGCTCCCTAGCGATTGGCCTTAGACTTATCCTTCGAATGTTCACCTAAGTATTATTAATCTAGCCTCCGCCAGCAGTGATTAAATGGTAACGCCCTTAACTCCTCACTGATATCAAAGCCCATCACATATTTCACTAACCCGACAAATCGCGCCTCGTGATTGACATGCAAGATCGCCGGGATTGGATGGCCTTGTAATAGTATGCTATCATCTGCTACCCACGTTTGTGGAACTCTGCTAGCCTGAGCGCCACTTTGGGCAGGAAGAAATACAATTGTAATCGGTGTTGGCGCTGTGACAAGGAGAACAAGAGACCAGATTTTGAGACGAAGCTCAGCAGGAAGGCGAGGAAATGGGTGGAAGGTTTGATCGTGATTCCCCGACGTTATAACTGGAGAAGTACCATGGATCATTGTGGAAGGTGTGTTATGTTATCAAGAGCTGTTGGAAAGGCTGTCTTTGACTTCTCTTTGATGCAGATGGGAGCTGGAAAGTGGATCTTAGAATATTCTCGTTTGTTAGCCCCGCCGTTATCGATAAAGCTCACCCCATGCTCCATAAAGTCAAACGAGAGTTTCACAGATGCAGGCATATACCATATTCAAGAAATGCAGGAAAATTTATTATGTTAAACTTGGTACTGTTAGAATTTAGAATTATAGTTTATTAGGAGGTAATTCGACCTGCATCCTTTGTTATTCCGTTCAATGAGAGTCCTTAGTACTAATTGGTCACGTGAGTAGAAGTGACAAACGCGATGGTGCGAATAGTATATCAATGCAACCCACCGAATCTTCTGATATTTTTCTTCCATGTCCAGACCTAAACGAGAACTGCTAGTTTCTAGTTTGAACCAAGGGCGAGCGTTTCCGAGCATTCATTAACTATGACTAGACAAATCCAAAGGTTGCCTTGATTCTGCACCGCAACTTCCTTCAGGCCGGTTTTTGGCTATTTTTCGTAATGCGCCAAACCGCAACACTTGAGTATGTTGCGAATGAGATCTTGTTGCATTTGCCTTTGATAAAAGATTTTCATTCATGGCAATGTCATGACATGGAACTCACCGGGTTTTAGAGCTTTAGAATCTCGCTCGTATGCTGCAATAGTCTCGTCGTTGTACGAGATATGTAAGGTGCTACAGCTGTTTTCTAACCTTTGGCCCGAGAAATATTTATATTAGTTACCTTGTAAGATTAAAACTATGAGTTTTCACGGAGGTTATGGTACGGTATATATGGATGACCTTTTAATATTCAGATATTCTCCAATATATTTGACACCACTGAGGGTAGACTACAAGCAGACACCACCATCTAAAAATGATCAGTTATGAATCTACCAGTCGACATTTTAGCACTTACCAATTTGTACAAGGGTTCCAGTTGCGTAGTCTGCTCGAATACAATACAAATATGCCTCAGCGATATCCTCAGCTGTCGCAACAAAGCCAACTGGAAGTTTCTTCGACGCGGCGTCAAACAGTTCCTTCTGCTGCTCTGCAGTTTTGCCTTGCTTGTCCCATAACTCTGTCCTTACCATCCCTGGGACCACAGTGTTGACCCTAATTTTTTTATCTGCTAGTTCACTTGCCAGTCCAAGTGTCAGTGACAACACCCCACCATTCAATGCTCCGCCAACACTCGCTCCTTTCCCAGGTTTGATAGCAGCCATACCAGAAGTCAGGGTTAAAGAGCCTCCGGGTTTGATTATGTCGTGCTTGAGAAGTGCTATAGATAAAGATTTTTAATCAGACAGCAATTCTTGAGTTGACGGAAACGCCAAACCCTCTTACCTTTTCCAATTACAATTGCTCCCCAAAATTTCACACCGAAGAGGTGCTTGGCATTATCCAAGTCCAAATCTTCAAGTTTTCCTCGAATAATCAAATCTACACTTGAAAATACAACGTGGTCCACCGGCGCAAGTGATTGAAGAACATTCACAAAAGCCGCCTCCTCACGGACATTTCCAACAACACCTGTCACATTAGGGTTGCCAAGCTTCTCCACAGCATTTTTGACATTTTTCTCAGAAGAAGAGATAATTATCACTATTGCTCCCGCATCAAGGAGGGTTTCTGCAACACCATAGCCAATTCTGTTCCCGTTTCAATAACGTTACGTACAGGGGAGGGAACTTAGAACTGACCCAGAGCTACCCCCAACGACAATAATCTTCTTCCCTATAAGTTTGTCTGCTAGTTTTCCCATCTTGTGGAATGATGTTTGGTGGATATTTGATTTGAAGAAAATATATAGAGGTTGGTGACAATGATCGAAATCAACCGGACGGCCTATATCTAAGTGCGGGGTTTCACTCACGAGTAACCATAAATTAGGTCACGACAGTTCTCACTTGAATCGCGACAACCGCGGGGTTCGGTTTGGTAAACGTGATCCTTTGTCAGCCAATATCTGGCCTCCCCTCAAATTATTTAAAATTTCTTGAATATAATGGAGAATCGCTATTCCAGCCTTTCTGTTTCCTTCTGTAGTCAGGTGAACCAGTATTTACCTACTGATGTACGGAGGTAACCTTCATGCAATTTCCCCCATTTTCGAAATTAGGATTTCGAACGCCTGTTTATTTCGCATTCCGATCTCGACACTAGACGAGCAGCCTCCAGACCAATGAAAGATGGCAGCCCTTCGAAGCGGTCGGACCAGGAAAAGGAAAAGGTTGACAACTTCCTACTCACCTATATTTCCTATGGCGCCGAAGCACACGGATACGCCTGGGATTCCCAGCCCTCATTGACAATTAAATGGGTTCGATTAAAAATCATCTGAGATGACTCCAGACTTGATATTGCATACTGTACTTATTTGCATCTCCCAAGTTCATATTCCATATACTTCATGGAATAGCTTTCAGGAAGCAGACATCCGCTTCTGGCAATCCCCTAGTGCTCAAAGAACGCGCTGCTAGCCTTTCGCACCGCATCGCTCCAAGCCCCGCTTTGTATACAGCGCTAACAATTTTCTCGAAAGAGACCGAGTATTCACACCCGTATCTAGAGCTGTTTAAGTATATCAACTTAACAACTTGATCAACCTGGCGGCTCGTCCATTTGAAAGAAAGAGCTTGACATCCTTGGCCACTGCATCCATTGAGAATGAGCTGAATGTCGGGCCTACTACCTATGTCGGATTGGTGTTGCTGTTACGAATTGCGTGCTTTTGTGACATAACGACGCAAACCACGCTACCTTCTGGCTGGGACCTCGAAATGCCCGCGATCGACTTATTGTCCCCATTGAAATCAGGCACTGACGTATGAAAATGGCGGTACCTTATATTCAGTAATAAAATACGAAGAACAAAGAATTCTCAGGTAAAAATGAAAACGGGATTAATAAGGCTGCGGGTGCCGCTGCCTTCCAAGGAAATTTCCTTCAGAGGATCAATTAGCAGTTGCAAAAAAAGCCATGGCAATTTTCACCATTCCTGCGCTGAACACGCGCCTGGGCACTTTACGTGCATATCACTTGGCGGCCATCATCTTGTAAGTGCCCATAACATATGTAGACTGTTGAGAATTCCGTGACCAATATACAGAGGGAAAAAGCATCTCGTCGTTTATGGCCGGCTATGATTCAGGTGTGGCTGGAGGTATCCTCACATTCAGCTCCTTTGAAAAGGACTTCGACTACACCAGCAAACACGAATCGAAAGTAAATTCTCTAACGGTAGGCCTGGAACAACTTGGCTCGTTCATCGCCGCCATCATAATCTACCCGCTCACCAATAAATATGGCCGTAAGTATACCATCATGGGCTCCGCGGCGGTATTTATCTTGGGTGCTCTCATCGAGACGATAAATACTCGTTCGCTAGGTGCCTGGTACACAGCCAGAATCATTGCGGGTCTGGGAATGGGTGGCTTGAGCGTCGTGGTACCTATGTATTCGGCTGAGATGACGCCCAAAGAGATTCGAGGACGATGCGGATCCTTCTATCAATGGATGTATACCTGGGGCATCTTAGTGGCGTATTGGGTTGACTATGTAAGCCAATACCATAACTGATCTTGAGTAACTTATCCAGCAACTCTGGCTGACTCGCTTATTATAATAGGGTGTGGCGGCCAACCCGTCCTTTGCCAAGATATCTCGTGAATGGCAGATCCCAGTCGGCCTCCAACTCGTGTCCGGTGGTCTCCTCTTCTTGGGCACATTTACTCTACCAGAATCCTCCCGCTGGCTCCTCACCCAAGACAGAACCGATGAAGCCTGGAAATCACTCACGTGGATCCGTGGCGACGATGGCGAGAAAACTCTCCACGAATATAATGAGACCAGACTTGGCCTCAAGGCTGAGTCGGCCGAGAAGGAAAACTTCTCCATCCGCGAACTATGGCAGCCTGCAAACCGTCTGCGGTTCCTTATTGGCCCCACGCTGTTCATTTTCCAGAATACCACTGGTAGCAGTGCTCTCGCCGTCTTTGGCCCACAATACTTCAAGCTCATCGTCGGAACCAAGGGCAATCGTGATCTTCTTCTCACCGGCCTCTTCGGCGCTGTCAAAGTCGTTGCATGTACCTTTTTTATTTGGGTCCTTGCGGAACGTTTTGGCCGTCGTGCTCTCCTAACTGGCGGGTCATCTCTCATGGCGATTTGTATGCTCATCACTGCATTGATTGTCAAATATATTCCTACAGATACGACAACCATGGTTACTCCCGCAGGTAAAGCAACCGTTGCTATGCTTTATCTCGACATTATGGTAAGAGCCACCTTTATTGCATGTGAAGACTACCAAGACGCCTAATTTGAATGGCTATAGATATACAACTGCTCGTGGGGTCCCTTACCCTGGGCATACGTTCCCGAGATCTTCCCCACGCGCATTCGAGCTCTAGGTCTAGCCGTCAGCATGTTGGCTCATTGGGCATCATCATTCTGCTTCTCGTTTGCCAGCCCTTACATGATTGCCAACATAGGAGCTAATACATTTCTCATCTTCATGGGGTTCGACATCTTGGCCACAATCTTCTGCTTCTTTTTTGTCCGGGAGACCCGCGGCAAAAACTTAGAAGTCGCCGCCGGAACGGAGTGGGAGGTTGCGGAAAGGAAGGCTTTGGACGGCGAGAAGGGCGATGCCGGCCTGGGTGTGCCGGTGTTGAGCGATGTTACGGGTGGAGAATTGGAGGTCGTGGCCGTTCATGACACTTTTGGGTCGAATTTAAAGCGCCGTTCGTGATTAAACTCTGCCTGGCAGGTTGGATGGCAGACTAGATACTTAGTTAGACCATTTTCAACGAAGATTGCTTTCCTTTTGAAAGGCATATAGACATAGATAGATCGTGAGATTGATAGAACATCGACTGTTTGAGAAATTCAACCTCAATTTCACGCTATATAATGTCATCGAAATCTCGTATCTATCTGTACGGAGAATATGTTACATCCTCCGGGTCCGAGAATATTAGACTTTTAAAAATGATGCAAGAGGGTGGCGATATCTATCTCACTGGATAAAAATGCCATTGCTGATCATTCTCTGCGATTTCAGGAGCTGAGTTTGTGGCAAAGGCAAAGACAAACTAGTACTGTATTCCTCCACCGTTTGGGGGGCTTACATTATCTGCGAAAACGCTATTTGAGAGCACTATTTGAGAGCAGTAAAGGGGACAAAAATGTCAATATTGTAATCAAACTGTGAGCTTGGTTAATTCTACTCAGATCGAAAATTGGGATGGGTTTAAGAAAGACGTGAAAGATAAAGTAAAAGTGAAGCAGTCACAGCTGAAATAAAAGTGAAGCGGTATCCAAGCAAGCTTATTAGTACTTCACTCCTTTGAGCCTGTGAAAGAAACATGATTTCATTTCGCTGAAATATCTGACATTTGATATTTTCATCTAGCGTTTTCCCTTTCATGAAATGGTTTCAGTTCTACCCACACGACACCCAACTCACAACTAACCTAGTTGAATGCTCAAGAACTCAAAATGGCATCAAGAACGGCAGACAGTGGTAATGCACGTCACATTTATTCTAGCTGCAGGCTGACATCTGGATAGAATCGATGGAAATCGACCTTGTTTCTCCACTAGAAATCGCTCACGGATTTGAAATCCAGACACAAGAAGACGACCAAGAAGACGACCACGAAGCTGATCCTTCCTATGATCCTAAATCTCACAATAAGATCAACCAATTGACAGCCTCTAAGAAGACCAATAAACAAAAGCCCAAAAATTCTCAAAACAGAAACTCAAATAGCCTACAATGTCGCGCCGACCAGAAAGCTTGCAGTCATCGGGCGGACTTAATGCCAGATCTCAGTGATGAAACTACCGTTTCCAATCCTAAGGGACAAAACTCGCAGCAGTATCAAAGCCATAGGTCGAAGTCAAAGCGAAATCGAAGCAGAGACCAAGACCGTATGGAAGGCATCATCGTACCAAGGACTGCACAACCAAAAATTCAGAGGAAGCGATGGAAAGGAGAAGGTATACGAGCGCGTATAGCCAAGCAGACAAACTCAGACCTCTTGCAGGAACTTCAAGAGCTAGAGGAGGAGAATTTGGAGTATATCCTTAGTTCTGGAGCTAAGGAGTCGAGGGCTTTTATGCAGTCTGTCCAGTTGGGAGAAAATGGCAGACCACGAAGACGGGCTGCTGTTACTGTTGCTACGGTGTACGAGGATGTTAAAGACGAGTTTCCAGCTGTTCAGATGCAATTGGATGGGGAGTGCTCGGAGAAGAAAGCTGCGGTTGAGGATATCCTTGCGAATATGGGAAGCTGGAGTGTGTAAGGCACCTGAGAGACCAGGTCCATCTGGGGACTCAGGCTTCGCTTTAGGTGCATGTCTAATGAGAACAGTCTTCTCGCTTGTAGATTATCAAAGACATGTAGGTGTAAGAGTGCAGCTGAGGTAACTATCTAAGCCCCAAATGGATGTCCTCCCTCCTGTAGCTTAGCAGAAATCCATTGCATCTTTAAGAGCTTCTTCTCTACAATCTCCTTTTTGTTTGCTTCCATCTCTTTGATGTCCCAATTAATACCCACAAAACCGCCTTTCAAAAAATTGGCTCTTTCCTGTGACAAATACAGAGCCATCATTCCTGGCAACTCAGCATGATCTTTTGCAAACGGCTTGAAGTTTTCTTGCGTTAAACCCGTCATAATTATCCCCGGCGAGAGCGTGAACGCGCGCAAACGTGGATACTCTGCATCCATGTACTCCGTCAGGCGCTGGCCTGCGAGCTTGGCAATTGAGTATGAAGACACGCCTGGTAAGATCATAGCGCTAATTCCTGATGTAATATAAACAATGGTGCCAACAGGGTCAGTCGGTGTGGGCTGACTGTCGATGAAGTACTTCGACATGACAGCGGCACCAAGGAAGTGCGATCCGACGACTGCTGTGAAGTTATCCCAAGGGACCTGCGCCAATTTCGCGGAAATGGGACTGGAGCCGGCGTTGTTGATCAGTACATCGGCAGGTCGGCCGAAGGTCTTTTGTATCTGGTTGTAGAGGTTCTGCACTTCGGATTCTATGGAAATATCCACAGAGACGCTGATGAATTTTGCGGAGGGATCAGTAGCAACTGCTTCTGTCTTTTTCTGGACTTCGGCTAGTTTATCTGGTTTACGGCCTGCGAGAACTACCGAAGCACCAGCTCGGGACCAGACTGAAGCTGTGGCCTGTGCTGAGGATTAGCTTGGGAAAAATTTAGGGAAACCAAATGGAGATATACCTCTCCGATGCCTCCGTATGCCCCAGTCACAATGACTATCTTGCCCTTCTGCGAGTTGGAAGGATTGGAAGGAAGCAATTCGTCGTATGGATCACGGTGTATGGTCTTTGTAAGTTGAAAAGGATAAGTGTACATATTAGGATCAACATTTTCGGCCATATTCGCGACTAGACTTATGAATGAGACTCTGGGATTTGCGTAGAATTTAGAGGGAATTTTGTAGGGATATTGGCTGGAGAGTAGAGAGAGGTTTCGGTTGGATGTCGTGGGAAGATCATTAAGATAAAGAGATAGCTTTATATTTATATTTCGTACAGACAATCATCCTGCTCCGCGCATTGAGCTCCCTTACCCTCATCTCGTCCAATGGCTCAGCAACCAGAGGTCTTGTGGAGTTGAACGCGACGGTGCTAGCATCAGGTGCCTATCTGCCCGTCCTAGCATTTCTAAGCAGAGCGGTACTTTTATTTCTAAGCAGGGAATTGTGATTCATATTGTATCCTGCATATAGTATATCAAAAGCCTCTTCACATGCGCGAGTCGGTACCATTTCCTGTTTTGGGAGTTCCCCTGACGCTGGGGCCTCGCTTCGATTCGCTTCGCTTCGCTTCGCTTCGTGTCGCCTCGTGTCGCCTTTCCTTCCCCCACTCGTGTCGTCCTTCCTCTTGTGGAAGCTGCAGCCTTTAACCACCAGAACATTACTCGTGCTCGTGCTTCCATAAGCTGCGGCTTAACTTAACTTGAGTTAACTAACTTAAACTCACTCGTACATTATTAATTATTAAGCCATACCAGCTCACCCCCCTACCTATGGAGCTCTCAACTTTCATCTAACATGGACTGGTAATTCTCCTTCCTTTGTTATAGTGTATCATACATGCGCCGCGTGGAATTGTAGACGTAAGAGTCTCGATGTCGGCGGCTCCAAGAAGCAACGGTGGATGTTGGACATGTAGGGTTCGACGGAAGAAATGTGACGAAACCAGCCCCTCTTGCTTGACGTGTTCCTCACTACAGGTCCCCTGCTATGGATATGGCCCGAAGCCTGACTGGATGGACAGAGGCGTGAAGGAGAGGGAAGTTGCCACAATCCTCCGAGATGCTGTAAAGCAAACACTAAGCCGGCAACGCAAACGTCTTTCTCGACCAACTAGTGGCGCCGGCTCCACGGATTCTGATGAGCCTATACCGCCGTCCCACCCATCTGTTGCACCTATCTCAGATGTTTCGTCCGTTAATAACGTTCTGCGCGCTCGTGTCATTTTGCCAGAAAGCCCTGACTCCAACTCAACGAATTCAAATGACACAGCACTCTCTTCAGTTTCAGGATCCAACCCAAGAGTCACTAGCTTAAATGACATACATTCCTATCACAGCAGCTCCCCGTATCCCAATCCCGCCGCAGCAGCAATCTCGGGTACCGCAAATAACAACTCTATCGATCTACTACTTACCAATGAGAGCTGGTCAGTTCTCCCAATACAATTTGAAGAAGATCAGGCGAGTTTACTCATGCACTTCTTCGATCATGTGCTACCTCTTCAGTTTCGTTTTTACAATCCCTCAGTAGCTGAAGGAGGTAGAGGCTGGTTTCTTTCTATTCTCACACGGACCAAGCCACTCTACCAAGTGGCTCTCAACCTGGCTGCATATCACCAACAGTCAATATTAGTTCGTCATAGCACTGTCCTATGCAATGTTGCTCTTGAAAAATTGCAAGAACGGCACGTCGAATGTATCAAAGTCCTGCGTCATCATCTCGAGAAATTTCCAATGGATACCCGAGCTAATAGCCACGAGGATTGCGTAGAAATCATGGCGTGTATCACACTACTAATTGCCTTAGAGGTGGGTTTAGTGCTCTCGTAATCTGCAAAGTTCGCTGATAAGTGAAACCATTCAGTTGTTCAGCGGTGATACCAATGACTGGCAAATGCACTTGCAAGCCGCATCCAGCATGTCACACAAATTTTGCCCGACCGAATTAAGGAACGTCCCTTCATCCAATACACATAGGCTAGCAATGGAATTTTTTACAGGCGTCATTAGCTGGTACGATATCTTGTCGTGCGCTTCTACGGGTCTGAAGCCATTCACGAGGCGCACAGATATCGATGTTTTCCTTCAGATTCATTTCGACAAGCTCATGGGCTGTGAAAACTGGGCTATGTGTCTCATATCTGAGATTGCCACTCTTGATGAATGGAAAAGAAGTCTGGAAGCAGATGGTTCCTTGAGTATGTGGGAGCTTGCTCGTAGAGCCGCAGATATTGAGATGCGGCTAGAAACTGGCCTTCTCACAATCTCCGGCAACCTGAATAAAACTCTGACGAATGTATCCGCTACGGCGCTATCCTCAGATACATCAAAGATCCCCGTCCGGGACATTACAAGGATATATGCCTGTGCAGCTCTTGTATATCTACAAGTCATCATCTCCGGGCCGCACCCCGGGATATCTGAAATCCGGCAAGGAGTTTCGAGAACAATGGCCGCTCTTGACGCGCTGGCAAATAAAGACTTAGTGCGAAACTTACTATGGCCTGTTTGTATTGCCGGCTGTATGACCACGGTAGAGCATGAATCATATTGGAGGAATCTTTTGTCTGCCGTGAGTAGGGATAGATGGTCATTCGGATATCCTTCCAATGTCCTTAAAATTATGGAAGAATGCTGGTCTTTACGTAAAGCTAATCCGGGAACTTCCATGGCTGTAGACTGGAGGACGGCTATGAAAAATCTCAATATGAAGGTTCTCCTTGTATGATAGACATCTTCCATCGAGGTCTTATAAGACTTCAATGCTTTTTTTATTATTTCCCTTTAAAATAAACCGCCTTGAAGAGCCGGACAAGTAAGCAACGAAATGTAGGAGCTCATCTATCAATGCACGCACTTCAAAGTGAAATACATCTATTTTTAGAAGTTTCCATGCTCTGTTAAAGCCTAATTGGAGATAATCAAATCACTGTGATGGAAAAGGTAGTAAATTTTCATCCAATCTGGAGTTGAGTTACAGAAAGTGTATTTGGTACTTAAATCATCGTAGCAGCAGAGTGGAAAACTTCACTCTTCGCTAATTAATGATAATCCAAAATTAAGGACTGATGGGCAGAATCGTATTTGAACCGGCATTTCTTCCGCTATCTCACAAGCTAATTTCTCTTGCCGCGTCGCCCATCCTCAATAATAAGGTAGCGTTAAGTAAGAGCTCGGCTCGCCCTGCTCTATTCTAACAAGCTCAAGAGCAATACAGCCTTGCGATGGCAGTCTACCTTTATATCACTAAATAATCCTCTACATTGCATAAGCAATACATTCCCATCATAAGGAGATTTATAATCTACTATAAATATTCCAGAGCTGAAATTGCTGCTAGATGTGACGCGATTCGCTCTTATTGACCTTAATAAGGTATATATTAAAGGTCCCACGACTAACAAAGCTCTTGATATCTCATACACTTTGATTTGTCTTTTTGTTACCCATTAGACTGATATCTAACACAGTTCCATCAGCACAACCTATCATAGCTACGACCATATTATAAATAAAGTCTTAAGAAGTGGGATATAAAAAGAAGACAAACAAAACTATGGGCTCGTGGTCTTCGACTATGTGGAATCCAGCTACAGGGATACCAAACCTTCGTGGAAAGGTCGCTGTCGTCACAGGGGCAAAGTACTTATCTCTCAAGACGCAGACGTGGCATCTCGACAGTGCAGAGCTAACACATATTAACAGTGCCGGAATCGGTTATGTCGTCACCACCGAGCTCGCTCGCCACGGTGCCAAGGTTTATCTTGGTGCGAGAAGCAAAAACAAAGCTCTAGCTGCCATTGAGAAGTTGCATGTCGAGAACCCCAGTATCGAGAAGGGGAATTTGATATGGCTGCCACTGGATTTGGCGGATCTAGGAGACGTGGCGAAAGCGGCTGAGACAATTATTGAGAAGGAAGAGAGGTTAGATATTCTTGGTGCGTCAAATTCTTATAGGAGAACAATTAAACTAGAAGACACTCATCGTTTGTAGTCAACAATGCTGGGACAGCTGCCCACACCTACCAGACAACTTCAGCCGGATTTGAGGTGGCAATGGGAGTGAAGTATTTGATTCACTCACCCACACGATCATGATCTCAAGCTGAACAAATCAGCCATCTAGCTCATTTTCTCTTCACCGTCAATCTTCTCTTTCTTTTGAAGAGGACAGCTACGAAAAAGGACTCAGATGTTAGAGTCGTGACGGTATTATACTCTGGCTTTCCTCGAGAGTTGTACTCTCTAATGGGCATTACTTCTCTTAGGTATCATCGTCGGGTCACGCGATGATGATCCCAAAGATGCAATTCGACAAACTCGACGACTTTAAATATCACGGCATGACTTCCTCTGCCGATTTCTCCGGCATGCGTGATTTATTCTCCCGATACGCACTCAGCAAGTTGGCAAATATACTTTTTTGCAAAGAGCTGCAACGACGCATGGACGCCGAAAAAGTGCCCATCATCTCGACGACGTGTAATCCCGGAGGAACCAACACTGAAGGCGGCATGTCTGTGTGGCCTGTGTGGATGCGACCGATCATGAGCAGGATCTTTGCTCCGGCGTCGAAAGGGGCACTTCCAGTGATTTATCTGGCAAGTGCGCCAGAAATCAAGCAAGAATCTGCTAAATACAAAGCGCTATACTATAACCCTTCTTGCAAACCCGAGAACCCTTCTGCCCTTGCTCAAGACCTGCAATTAGCGAAGAATTTGTGGAAGACAAGTGAGGAAGCTCTAGCGGCCTACATCAAGGCATAGGAAGTATAGTAACTCGAAGGCGCCTGATTTTTATATTTGTTTCTTCTCAGCATTGCGTAATTATTTGTTCTGTGGGCCAATCCAGATCAGGGTCTCCTAAGAACAGAGTGTGTATCTATAATGGTGTCTCAATCCTTATTATGGGGGGGTGTAGTACTAGTATCATTATTCGAGCGGCTTGTTAATCCTGCCTCCTCTTTTCTCTCATCGTCTGCTTGTGGGGCTCTCATAACTGCCGGGTTTCTTCTGTGCCCTCCGCAGGTTGTTGCCGTCTATATAGAAATTTTATATACCGGCCATACTTTCTCAACACATCTTCAGTTTTCCTCTTTAAACGTCCCTCTCGAGTGAAAATGAAGCGCAACACGGCTCTGTGGTGGCAGATACCGTAAAATAGCAACAAGGGTATCATTAGAAGCGGAGAGTGGACGATCATGATGGCAAGCATTGTTGTGGAGAGACAATTCGTCGCGAAGTTGTAGCACTTGGTCTTCATGGGTGGGATATGCATTGAGCTCAGTCGCTAGACAGACGAAAATTGAAAAAGTTGAGAAATGAGAGCTTTTTACATCATGACTACGGTAGTAGCAAAGGGAAACTATTGAGAAATCGAGATGGGGTGACGCCAATGTCGAACAGACCAAGAATGATAAGACCTTGTACCTACCAAGACTTATCGAGGTATTGTACAGTACTTATACCTCACCATCGATCTAAGCCACCGTAATCATTAAGTGCATAACGATAACCTCCAAAAAGAGCTGCAGTCGCAAATATGGAAACGACATGTATTACCCGACCGCCGTTATCCAAGCGAAATCCGAGACCATCCAGCTGCAGAGATTCAACTCTGTTTCGCTGGACGACAATGCGGCTTTCAGCATTTTACCCCACACAACCCCGCTGAAGCTCAGCACAGCTTGAGAGTCTCTCTTGTCGGAACTGTTGTGAGTTATAACCATTCTGCAAAAATCTACCTCGATATGGCAGCACTCCGAAGAGGTCCCTGAACTAAATTTCCAACTCTTTTGGCTCGGCCTACTAAGGTTATGAGTAAACGTGCAAATGTCTTAGCGAGTAAGGCCCCTTTACGAAGAAAGCTTAGGATCGCTTAGAATAAAGAATCTTGATAATGCAGAAAACGCTGGATCTGATGTCTTCCCTAACAACTGAGATAAAGTTAAATTTAATAAAAAAAAAATTACGAGAGGTGTCATATGGCCGACTGGAAAACTTTGACTGCCATCCATGCCGGCTGCTCTCTTGTCCACAAGAACAGTAACCAACGGAATAATGGCTTTGACACAGCCCACACCAGACTGAAGATAGTTATCTGCATTCATTGTACAGAAATATTTATACAAGATAGTCGCAGGTCAATCCGTACCACGCAAAATCTATCAGAGTTTTATCCCATTGCAAAGTTTCCGTTTGCATGCATCCTGCGCCTTGAATACAAATGTTTCCGCTATCATTCTACCTCCAACACTATCCGAACCGATCGACCTTATTCAGCTTCCTTGCGGTCAAAATCTACCGAATGTCAGCCAAGCACTCCCCGTTGTGATTCGAATCCAACATACCTGACTCCTAGTGTTCTGTCCTCTGACAGGCAAGCCCATAGCGTGTCGTCGCCCTCTATAGCTTCCCATATCTCTCAATCGTCGTATATTGTCTTTCACTTTCCTCCGCAGTTCATTCTCGATATTTAAAGTCGATAGCTCGAGAGTGATTGCTTGAATGGTTCTGTTGGGAATGTCGCCGACTCTCGATCGAGGAAAGACTGAAAACTTGGCCAGAATACCAGTGGAAAGCTTTGGGCCTACTCCATAGAAGCTTTCAAGCACGCGCTGCAGCAATTGTCAGTAACATCTTCTCCCGCGATTCGTGATAGGAAAAGTAAGGGGAGCAGACTTTGATGATGCGGCTTTCGGGGAAGGATGCTCCTCCAATG
Organism: Haplographium delicatum; assembly: GCA_037952705.1. Classification (NCBI taxonomy): domain Eukaryota; kingdom Fungi; phylum Ascomycota; class Leotiomycetes; order Helotiales; family Hyaloscyphaceae; genus Haplographium; species Haplographium delicatum. The sequence goes on from JAPZPC010000078.1 coordinate 112,098, forward strand.
AAGACCTGCAGATCAGACATTAGCAATTGAGGCACACTGAAGAACGATAGAGCGTACCATTATGCAGGTGTGAAATTAAAGGCTATTCCGACTCCCAGGCGAATGGGTGTTGTAGTCCTCGAACAATGGGATGATGTCGATAAAGATTCAAAAAAGGTACACGCGAGGGGCACGGGCCGCATCCACGTGATTGTGGCGCTAGTGTAATCGACACCTATCCGAAACGTTGGAAGCTATCCCACTGGCCTCAACTCCATCGAAGGTTTTCTTGACCTTCAACAACACAACCCAACAAAACACAACCCAATCCAGCCTCAATCATTGATCTATTTGATCAATTGGTCTACAACATGTTTACGCTTCAGCGTTTCGTAGTCTCGGCGCTACTCATCCTTGCCGTTACCTTTGTCTTCTTCGCGCAAACCGCCGAAGCTGTCAAGGGGCCCAAGATCACCCACAAGGTCTACTTCGACATCTCCCATGGCGACGAATCCATGGGTCGAGTTGTTCTCGGACTTTACGGCAAAACCGTTCCAAAGACGGCCGAAAATTTCAGAGCCTTGGCTACTGGCGAGAAGGGATTCGGATATGAGGGCTCTACCTTCCACCGTGTCATCCAGAACTTTATGATCCAAGGAGGTGACTTCACCAAGGGCGATGGCACTGGTGGAAAGTCGAGTATGTATATGTATACGCGGAGAAATATGTTCAATTCATTGCTAAACTGTCGACAGTCTACGGCGCCAAATTCGAAGATGAGAACTTCAAGTTGAAGCACTCCAAGAAGGGTCTTCTCTCCATGGCCAATGCTGGAAGAGACACCAACGGTTCCCAATTCTTCATCACGACCTCCACCCCAGGGTATGTAGCCTCTCGGCATCAATTGATCAAGCTAACTTGAGATAGCCATCTCGACGGAAAGCACGTTGTCTTCGGTGAAGTCCTCGAGGGCTATGACATTATCGAGAAGATTGAGAAGGTTCCTAAGCAATCGGGAGACAGACCCACTGTCGCCGTCAAGATTGTAAAGAGTGGAGAACTCCCAGTACCAGAAGAAGGTATCCACATGGACCTATAAATATACTTTCTTTTCTGGCAACATTCGCTTGTAGCTCTTTGGTGGCGGACTTACTGATTTGTCTGTCTCGTGTACAGATGAATACGGCACTGCTGAATTCCAACCTGGCATGGAAGAAGCGGAGGTACCGATTGTTGATTCAACAGGTGCTGCCCCTGCTTCTTCCCCTCTCGCTCCCGTTGATGTCGTTCCCGAGTCTGATGAAGTTGCCGCCGAGAGTTATTCGATTTTGCAGAAGGGGTTTTTTTTTGCCGCCATCTTAGGTTGCATTGCAATGTATATGCGAATGAGTGCAAAGAAAGGGAAGAGATATCAGGAAAAAAGCATGGCATGATCGTTATGAATATAGTTTATCGACAAACATCTTTCTCTCTTATATGCAAGTGAAGTCATAATATCTCAGCCCTGCTTCTTATACGACACTGTCTGCTCAAAGCAAGAAATTCTATGCTCAAGGGGTCGCACGATATAGTCTGTTCGTCACGTGATATGGTTCGCTTCCTCAGCTGCGCCGTAGAACTGGCATCTTCTGCGGGGCTATTTACACTTGTATCATGAAGAACTACACTTAACGGGAATGTATGTGTTACGATCCCTCTCTTCTCCCAGAGGAAATTGCCTTAGGTCAATCTTTGAAATTGTCATCATACATTATATTTTTATGAGCCAAGACTGGCCTGTCTGATGGCGACCCCCTTATCTGAGCAAATCACGGGAGACCCTGTTATAGATATTAACACGGGTTCAAACCTACCTCCAGAACGTGAAAATCATATAAGCAGTAAAAGCCCTCCAAAAAGTGAAGAAGCGATTGGAATCACCCCAGCGGATCCCATTCGACTTGTTAGAGTTCCAAGCTCTCAAGTCCAAGATTTGGAATTTGAAGAAGCCACGATTCCTGCGGAGGAGGCCCCGCGGGTCTATCTGAAAGGATGGAGACTTTATACTTTAGTCTTTGGGCACGTTTGAGTTCCCATATTCACCAAACAGGGTTCAGAACTGACCTGTGAGCTATAGATTAAGTGCCAGTCTCCTCCTCTCGACTTTGGAGACTACAATTGTTAGCACGGCGCTGGTAAATATCACCAATTCTCTCCAGGGTTTTGAGAATAGGGATTGGGTTGTTACTTCTTATCTTTTAACTTATACTGGCAAGTATAACTTTTTTTAAATTATATTCGGAGATGGACTAACATCAGAAAGGGTTCTTGATTATATATGCAAAATTTAGCGATATTTTTGGATCCAAATTTATGATTTTACTCGCTTTATTAATGTTTACTGTATTTTCTATCGCATGTGGTGGCGCAACGGGGATGACAGAATTGTAAGTCTTTCCAGCTATATATGGGGAAATCCTCGTCACCCACCTACTGCTAACTTTCAGGTTAGAATCATCCTGCGAGCTTTCCAAGGCGTAGGAGGCTCGGGAATCTACTCCATGGTTGGAGTCGTGATGACTGCCACCGTTCCACAAGAAAAGTATGGGAAATACATGGGAATTGTTTCCTCCGTGCTAGCACTGTCGAGTGTCCTTGGGCCAATCTTAGGAGGTGTGATTACAGAAAAAAGCTCTTGGAGATGGGTGTTCCTCTTAAAGTATGCTTCCCGTTCCCTTTGTATCTCAGACCTCCTGTTTTGAATATATGAATATTTGAATACTCACATGGACAAACAGCGCTCCAGCTGGTGGTGTTGCTATAGGTCTGATAATCTTCTTCCTCCCTTCCGATTACTCCGCCGCCCATATAAACATCTTCAAACGGTTCCGAAGTCGTTTTACGATAGCCTCGTTCCGCCGCCTTGACCTTACGGGTGTGTTGTTCCTGCTTGCAGGGTCGATCATCCTCGTCTTCGCACTTGAAGAGGCCGGCACAAGATACTCATGGGGAAGCGCAACAATAATATTAAGTTTGGTGATAGCTTGCGGTTGCTTTATCGCCTTTGTACTCTGGGAATTCTGGCTCGAGAGAAAGGGAAAGATACAGGAACCAATCTTCCCCATGAGATTAATGAAGAATAGGCTGGTCGTTGGGATGTTGCTGTACGTGCCTCTTCAAGATTTCTATTCTTTTCTTGATATTTCTTTACGATTTTCTTCGATATTTCCACCTTCTAAATGCTAAACAAACCCTCACAGCAATGCCTTCTTGGCCGGATTCCCCTTCGTCTCCTTGGTTGTCAATATCCCCCAACGCCTTCAGGCATCCAACGGACTCACACCCTCTAGTGCAGGCATCTCTCTCCTTCCTCTCCTCCTCACATCCCCATTCTCAAGCGCTCTCACGGGCTTCCTTGGCCAGAACAAATACTTCTCGACACCTCCCCTTTATCTCGTACTTTTAGGAGCCTGTCTTCAAATCATCGGCGTCGGACTTACCAGCACAATTGATTCGACCGGGAAGATTCCCGCCGTGACATACGTTTATGAGATTTTCATGGGTCTGGGATTCGGCTTCCTCCTGACGAGCTTGTTAGGGTTTATTCCGCTGGTGGTGGATAAAAAAGACATGCCAGTCATGATAGGAGCGATTACACAAGTTCGAGTGCTGGGTGGCACGATAGGCTTAGCGATTAGTACCGTTGTTCTGAATACCTTTCTGAAGACGGAATTATCGAAGAAACTCAGCCCTCAAGAGGTAGTGGCCGTTAGCCAGAGTCTAGGTGAGATCGAGGGGTTGAGTGGGGAAGTACAGGCGTTTGTGAGAGATGTGTTTGCAAAAGGGTATCAAAGGCAAATGAAGGTTACCTTGGGGTTCAGTGGCTTGGTTGTTCTTTCGGCACTAATCATGATTGAGAGAGTGCCAAGGAGGATGCCTACCGTGAAGGACTAAAAGTAATAATGGTGAATGTATAACTCTAGACACGTATTTGGAGTGCAGGCCCTACGCTTTCGCTTTTAGGCAGCTGAAGTAAATGACGAGGTGCTCACCAGGTTCGAACAAACCTGGGGATTCTTCTGGTAACCAGGGAGTAATTTCAGCCTTAGCTTAAGTGGTTGAATATCAGTACGATAAAATTGTTCTATGATGACACAGCCCCGTATAGCGGGCAGATAAGTTATTCAAGCTTCAACTACCGTATGTTTTGTCACTAGGTAAAATCCTCTTTGCGCATAGTATTTTATTTTATTCATTTCATTACATTACATTAACATAAGCAAACATCTATACCACCAAACTGCTGAGCCTTTTTAAAAACATAAGTCATCACGCATTACCTTCATTACCTCCGCATCATCTCATGACCTCTTACGGCAAAGCTACAAATACTTGCAGGAGCTTCTCAAAATCTGGCGTCCCTAGGCCCGTAACTGGATCCCACCCAGGTGCAGCCGCGAACCCCGACGTCCCACATCCCGGATTCTTACCACTGGTACTGTCATTCATGGCTTGCGGGTTGGCATATAGAACTGGGTTGATCATGCCGACGACATTCTTTCCATAGTTGAGACAGGGCCGGACCACTCGGAGATGATAACAAGCGATGAAAGCAACCACCGGATTCTTCTGAAAAACAACGTCAATTGGCCTTGTTTCATAAAGCGGAAGTCTGCTTGATGCCAATACTAAAGGCTGTGGCGGGTGAAGATATGGAGGCGATGAAGTGATGCTAGTGGCCTCATTTCCCCACATTCATGAGAAACTAACCGTGCTGGTTCCCTCGCAAACTGATGCCCGTTTAATCCAGCCATTGATTTTAAATATTTGTAGAGGTCCGGCCAAGATGTCAAATGACATTGAGTTCTCACCTGTACTTCTGCTCAAAAGCGCATGCAGCTGTCAAGCAGCTAGTAGAAATTCTGGGACAGATCGTGAAACAGTTAAGGGTATCAACCATCGTGTGCATTCGTATTCCATCCCTCCACCGGCATGCCAGGCCCCAGACTTATAGCTATATCATACATACATACACATTCTAGCCACTCTATCCATGCTACCACAGATATCCGGTCCTTTAGTTGATTACGATCTCCGCTGGATTAAAATTAACTTAATCGGACATTGGTCTGTCAGTCAAGCTGACTCCAACCCTCGCGCCAGGGCCATCTTCATGACCGCCGATACTTCCAATACTGTCCCTCTTCCCTTGATCGGTCACCCTCGCTAGTCCAACTGGCCGCCTGGTCCCAATTCGACCAGTGTTTGCATGGCCAGCTCTACCTAAGCTATTCCTCTTCTCAATTCCAGATATGTCACCCATGCCATCGTCCATGCCTGGGATATACGTAGCACTGGTTATACTCGACTCTGCTGAACTGCCGTTGGTGATGGGTTGTAGTGGTGTCCCATTTGGAGGATCATTATTAGCTATGGGAGCAGCTTCACCGGGTACCTCAAGGCTTTGTCGTATGCCTGGGTTGGGTCGACTATGTTTTGCATGATCCGTGGTGGCAGTTGGTGAAGTTTGAATTGGAAATCGAGTTTCAGGGCCACCTGAGCTTCTGTCTCTACGGTGACCTCTGGGAGAGGGGGCTGGGCTTGGAGCTCTGCTTCTAGATCCGCCACCTGCAGCAATAATTGCCCTAGCACGGGCTTCCATATTCGCTTTTCGGTTACTTTCATCAGTGCTGATAGCCCGAGGCCTAGTATCTACACTCATGCTATGTGAGAGAGAAGAAGCGCGTTTGAGCTCAGAGAAGATTGCATTCTTGTGATTGAAAAGATCGCGGATAAGGCGGTACGAGTACTTCTCTTCCATAGTCATGGAAGTATCAACTTTCGGTCTGAGAATGCAAGGCGCAAGAGCTGTCGCAAGGGCTGCAATATAGGTCTCATCGGCTGACGTGAGCTCAATAAGTCTAGTGAAATGTGTCATAAGTGCATCAAGCGTCGCAATATTGGAAAGTCGAAGTTGACTGAGAGTGTTCTGAAGGACAGATATGCGAGCCGAATCAGTAGATTCAGCTGCTGGTGTAGAATAGATAGTTTTCATTATTTCGTAAACGTGAGATGACACAAGGGAGTCTACTCCGATTAGTAAATTTTCACCATGTAAGAAAAATAGGCATACCTGGCAGTTCTAGCAGGTATAGTTTCAGGGCACTTGCAATAATAGGTATTTCGAAAGGTTCCAAACTCTCAAGGCCGAAGGCCTTTCCAGTATTAAGGACTTGCCGAATTCTATGAGTCTGGAAAAGTGGTACCTCCACAAGCCAGACGCTTCGTCGGGCCTCGTCACCTTCAAGGTCCGGATATCTGGCATCGAGGAAAGTAAGAATAGAAGTGATGAGAGCAGGTACTCGTTTGCGGTCGGCTCTAGCTCTTGCCTCGAGATCAACGCCAAAAGTCTGCTCATCAGCCGCGTTGTAGTAATTTTCGTAGACCACAACCTTTGGCACAAAACCTCCGGTGCGATAATTCTCGAGGAGATATCGGAGATCACCCTGAGGCTGAACGGTTTCTTGGTAAAGCATCATCTTATCCACGGTGGATTGTAAGCTAGGAATGACGTTGCTGATGGTGCCTGAGAAGTCCAGGATAATAGTCTTGATCGCTTTTAGTCTGTCAAGTTCGCATCGCTCTAAATATTTGAGATGGTCGATGATGGCTTCTTCCAGCTGACATCGAAGAAGATCAAGTTTCCGAACACCGGCTTTGTATCGTTCATCAGCTTCAGCAGCTTCTCTGCGGAGGCGATCGCCCGGAGTTTCATTTGGATGTTGTGTATTCAAGGGGTTCCACCCAGCCAGGTATTCGCTCACAGTGCCAACAACAGGCGAATCGATCGAGTCTGTATTAGAGGCAAGGGAAAATGACCGGCCAAGGGCCTGCTTCTTCTCAGGAATGCCTGTCATTTGAAACGCTTTTGGCCTCCATTGATAGAACATCTTGGAGCTGTTTGCAAAGATGCTGCCAACATTTCCGATGAGCCGAAGGAATCCATGGGTTATTAAGTCTTGCCCAATCCGCTCTGCATGACTGACGCTTGTTGCACCCATAAACTTCTGGAAATACTCTACAATGTCCGCTCCACTTGTGGTATTTTGATATGTGCCCAGTATGGGAACCTTCGTCTCTCCTAGTTTGATTGTTGACAAGATGTGCGTGAGGATCTTCTTGACTTGTTCTGGCTGGTAGACTTCGTCACCAATTTCCAACGGCTCCTCCTCCTCCTCCTCTCTCTCCGGAACCTTGATCTCTGGTACTGTCATCTTCGCCTTTGGGCTTGTCTCGGAATCTTGAAACGCCATCTTGTTTTCTTCTTCAATATCCTCGACCAAGCGGCACTTGTTAAAATAATGGCTACGCAACTTTTTGACTGCCTCACCATGCTTATCATGCAGCTTCATTCGCGATTGTAGTTCTTCCTGAGAGTTCTGGACTCGTGATTCATGTGCATCGCACCATCTTGTAAAGGGCGCTACAACCAGGTCTCGGATGCTCTGGGCGATTTTGCGATGATTCTTAGCAGCCTCCTCCATCTCCGTCCGCACTCCGTCGTAGGCCTATGCAACATCGTCAGCGCTCCATCCAGCCACAGTATTAGTAGTTGACATCAGGGGTGGTACCTTTCGCACACTCGCCCCATCATCTCGGGAGAAGCCCCCTGATATTTTGTCTGTTGCCGGTCCGATTTCTCCCAGCTTCAGCCCGTATAGGTCTTCAGCCTCCGCTCGCATCCGCGCAATCGTGAGGACTTGCTGATTCTCGTGTATGCCCTGCTGCAACTTGCCAAACAGCACCCCAAGGCCTACCGTTCAAGGTTAATGACATGCGACGAGTGTCTGGGTAGCACTCTTCCTTACCTGCGGCATAGTCTGCAGACCAGAAGGAATCCGCGAACCCAGGCATGATTACAGATTTGTCGTATGCAGCTGGAAAGAGGGATGTTTCGACGACGTACCAACAGCGCAGGAGATGGAAGACCGGTGCTGTCGTCTGCTAACGAGTGACTTTGTGTTGGTGTTTGATTCAGAAGCAGCTCGATCTTCAAGGCTGTTCCAATTCGACTCTGTCCACAGACGCTCGCCGAAAAAGTCAGGGGTGGCGGTACTGTACAATTGATGACAGGGCCGGGGGGGTAGGGTCAGAGTCGGAGTCGGAGGGCGGTAAGGAAAAGCACGAAGGGTATCTATTAAAGAATGCTGCGGCGGGGCAGGGAAGGGGAAAGGATGAGGGCATTCACAAGCTGGAGATGGGCTTCTCTTCTCGTTGGTTGGCAGTAAGTTAAAGAGATTCTTGGAGGTGACGCGAAAGATCAGCTCTAGGGCCGAAAGAGGACTAGCGGCCCGAGTTGCGACGCACGTGACTCGACCAACCCAGTCCCCGGCATTATCATTATCATCATCACCTTCATTATTATTACTGATTAGAGAACCGACACGGAGCATAGGCTTCAACCACGTCACCCCGCTGCCCTGGTTGTTCATCCGATATGTCGTATTCCGAGCAGGATCCTTTGCTCCCGAACGATAAGAAATCTCCTGAGATCCACGGGTCACGGCCGTCAAGCATCAACGGCATTGGGTCCAGCCAGCCCGACGCATCCGAAGAAAATGGATTACGCCGCAGGTTTCTTAGCGAGGCCAAAAATCTCGTTCTCGGGCTTCTGATGATAGCCATGGTCGTGTTTGTTGTCTATTTGACGGACGACCTTTCAGGCCTTTCAGGAGATGTCCCAGACAAAAGGCCAATTCCACGAACAATTGATGAGCGAGTCAGCCGGATATTGACTGACACCCCACTCATCGGTATCTCCCTCCCTCCCACACTGTCAGATATCATACAGTATATTCATGCAACCGACCTAACCATTGACAGATGGTCATAATGATCTTGCTATTCTAATCCGGTTTCTATATGACAATCGCATCTATGACGAGAAGTTCACCCAGCCGTTTGAAGAGGGCGGGATGCCCATGCACGTGGATCTTCCCCGCTTAAAAAAGGGGAAAAACGGGGGCGCCTTCTGGAGTGCATTCGTACCGTGTCCCCCAGCAGACGGAAACGATAAATATCCTGATCGTAGGTGCACCTTCTCATTAATTTTTCTCTGATTTTTTAATATCTTTTCTGACTTTCTCCTAGCCGTTGAATTCACACTATCCCAACTTGACCTTCTCTCGCGGCTGCACCAGGCCTACCCAGCTGAATTTTCCCCGCCTCCAAACTCTACCGACGCCCTCACCTTCTTCCGCACCGGCCATTTGATTTCCCCCTATGCAATTGAAGGACTCCATCAAATCGGCAACAAGATCTCTAATCTCCGAAACTTTTACTCCCTGGGCGTGCGTTACGCCACACTTACGCACAACTGCCACAACGCTTATGCTGACGCTGCCCTGGTCGAACTGCCCAATGGTACTGTCTCAAAATCCCAACCGAAATGGGGAGGCGTCTCTCCCGCCGGCCGCCTTGCAATCCAGGAGATGAATCGGCTCGGCATGATTGTCGATCTTGCTCACGTCAGTCAGGACACGATGCGAGATGTTCTCGGCGGCTCAGAAGAGTGGGAAGGCAGCGCTGCCCCCATCATATACAGTCATTCGTCCGCCTACGCTCTCTGCCCTCATCCTCGGAACGTCCCCGATGACATCCTTCAAATGGTAAAGAAGAAGCGCAGCGTGGTGATGGTCAACTTCGCCCCCGACTTCGTCTCCTGCGTCGCCAATTCCTCCAATCCTACCGGCATACCAGATTTCTATCCCCAAAACAGCACACTGCAGCATGTGGTGAGGCATATTATGCATATCGGGTCATTGATAGGGTATGATCATGTCGGCCTCGGGAGTGATTTTGACGGCATTCCGACTACGCCAACTGGGTTAGACGACGTATCGAAATTCCCGGACTTAGTAGCAGAGATGCTGAAGATGGGTGTTAGCGATGAAGATGCGGGGAAGGTTGTCGGTGGCAATGTGTTGAGAGTTTGGTCCGAAGTGGACAAGGTGGCTGCAAAGATGCAAAAAGATGGAGTGGTGCCTGTTGAGGATAAGCTGCCGAGTTTCAGGTTTGATGAGAGTTTCATTGTATGATCGTATATGGTTGTGTATATATAGTCTGCGTTTGATATTTACTTGATGAAGATGACATTTATATGTTCAGTTCAAACATATTCTAGCTTAGAGTTATAACCACCAATCTTTGTAGTTACATAGAAAATACTTGTACAAGTATAAGCGAGCTCAATACCATAATAGATATCAAAGGTCATATCATTAGAATGTAATATCAACACAATCCTCTCTGCTCTCTACCTAATCTTAAACCCTACCATATCACTCGCGGCTAACATGGAGTCGCCTAGCATCTAATATCATTGAATTAATCACTACCAGCGAGTGTTTCCCTAAATATGTATATTTTAAATATGCTGCATGTTACTTATTTCCCAACCTGAAAAACCTAATCACAGTCTTTTCAAACTCTCCCTCGCGAACTCCTCCGCTACCTTCACGTTAAATGCTTTATCAACCAGCACTCTGGCAGCCACACCCGCCATTCCCTTGCTGGTCAGCAACGTCAGTCTATGCGCTTCCTCTGTGCCTGCCGCTTCCGTAAAGCCATGTGTGTGATTTGCCGCATTGTCTTTAACTGGGATTGCGTAAAGGCCATGGAAGGATGGGCAATTATGTGAGACGTTGCCTGGAGATATTATAGTTAACACTTTTGTGGTTCTAGGGATATCATGTCGAGAAGGGAGTAACTCCCAGGAGAGTAGAGACATACCTTGGTCAGTCGAATATGCTCCTGGCTCTGGCTCCTCAGTTACATCCCATTTTTGCTCCGGAGCGACGCCCTTCATCACTTCCGAGAATTCCAGACAAAGCTCTCGACTTGGTCGTAAATCCGCGTATGTATTCGTTCTGCTCTCGTCAGATCTCGCATTCCGTTCAGAAAAATACCAAGACCAGAAAAGAAAGAGTGGAGATCAAACCACTCACTCCACAAACTCAACCTCGCATCCTGTCGCCATCGCAGCTCCCTCGAAACATTTCACTACCCTTTCTTGCAAAACCCTTGTTTCCTTTATCGTACTTCCCCTAACGTTGTAATCCAGTACGCTCTTCGGCGTGATGATGTTGGCTCTGTGACCTCCTTCAAGCAAAACCCCCTGGATCCTCTGGTCAGGTTTAATCTGCTGCCTCAGCATACTGGTGCCATTATATGCCAGTACAGCGGCATCTAGGGCATTAATACCTTCGTGAGGAGCCGCTGCTGCGTGTGCGGCCTTCCCCGTGAAAGTAGCTCGAAACTTGCTGGAGGCAAGACACGTCCCGTAAGTAACGTTACCAGGGATCGAGAAAGGATGTGTCATGAAGCATGCGGCTACGTCTTTGTATGCCCCGGCATCGATGAGTTTAACCTTTCCTCCACCACCTTCTTCCGCGGGCGTCCCGAGAAGTCGGGCCTGGCCTGGGAGGGAGTGCTTCTTCATGGCAGCGACGAGGCCCAGGAATGCCGCGACGGAACCTGTGGCTATGAGATTGTGGCCGCAAGCATGACCAATTCCTGGTAGAGCGTCGTATTCAACATTGAAGACGACTAGTGGCCCATAACTTTCGCTAGTGCTGAATTCACACACGAAAGATGTTGCAAGGCCGTAGGCATGAGGGGTTACGTCGAACCCCTGGGAACGGAGGAGTGCGACGACATTATCATGAGCTTTGAACTCTTCATAGCCCAATTCTGGATTCTCATGTATCTAGAAGTGGTCAGCTATATATGATCATGTGACGAGATGAGGGGAAGGTCGCTAGACACCTTTCGGTTGATATCCTTAAGTTCGGTATCAAGGCTGTCAATAGACTGGTTGATTGTGTGTTGAAGGTCCGCCAGAGAAGCCGATTGGTTTCCGACGTCTCCCATATTGAATGTGGATTGATGTGGCTTGCAGGCACTTGGTGGAGAGTAAAACAAAAAAATGACGATATGTGACTGAGAATATTCCTAGCAGCGTAGACAATTTATACTTGGAAGACAAAATTCAATTTGTGTCTCACCGGTAAGGCAGATCTAATATTCAGGTAATCTTCTGTTGCCTGGTCCTTGGCAATTGATTTTTGATAGTTGTCGTACTGTTGTTGACATGAGATCAATTGAGCATCTAAAATGGGGATGTGGCGAACGTTTTGGGCTTTTGGGGTACCTCGCTCTGATTGGCCAGAAAACCCGGCCAGGCAGATCCCCATTCATTTTGTACGCCCACCGGCGATTCTTCTGGGGAAACGTTGTAGATCCACTTCCAAACGGCTGGGGCAAGTTTGCGGGGTTAGAAAGATGTAATTAAACATGGCGGCTCGATATCAAACAGTCAAAGCCCCTCTTGACAAACGGAAAGTACATTCCCTCCCTCCGGACGCCTCCCAGCTAATAGGTACTCCAGTCAACCATATACTAAGAAAAAGAACTCAAAATCATGATTCCGTAATGTTTTCCAAGAAACATCGCTCGTTAACATGTAATCCATTACTCTCATTCATCTCTCCACCACAAAGCAGGTTTTTGATAGTCTGCATTGGCAATCGTTTCCCAGTCAATTCTCGATGATCAATCACCTGCTGTAACACTGATCTCACGCGACTGCTTGTCATTCTTGACAAAACCCAATCTGTATATATTCCGTCATCTGTTTCGATTCCCGCAAGAAACATAGGCCACTGAAGCCGATCATGAAGTTCGGCATTCTTAGATACAAACGTTCGACGAGTAATGAAAAACAGGTCCTTCAAGGCCACCACCACATCAGGGGGTGTCTCAATTCCAAAATCTGATATGATGGTTCGGAAGTAGTATACTTTGAGGGCATTGAACAATACGACGTCGTAGTCCGCATTCATTAACACTCTGTTACGCGATTTTGTCTTCTTCGCAGAGTTTTGAAATACAGATGAGTATTTCTGAACCGAGTTAGCATAGTAAATAGATTTGGGACATTCAGACGAACCTTCTCTAGCAAAGTGAACCTTTTTTCAACCCTGCAATGAGCGGTACTGTGCACTTGTGGATTTTCCAAACTCAATTCATTGATATCTTGCCAGAGAGCAGTCAGGGCCCAGAGAAATTCGAGCTCCATAGCATTGTCATCATCGTCGGTGGCTTGATTTGCAGGATACTTTGAACCCCAATGTTCCTCAAGAACCGTGCGGGACACTTCATAAACTGCCATCGTACGTTCCCGGTATGCTGTAAGATACTCTGCGAAATAGCCTCCAAAGCCTTGAAACCCACATTTAACGTCCTCGTCATATGTCCAAATGATGAGTCTGGCGAGAACACTGCGATCACGGCCACTAAGACTGGTCGGTCCTCTAGCAGATTCGAATTCAGAAGATGGCTCCAAACACCTTTTATCGAGATTATGTTTTTTCACATAGTCAAGCACACTCATGCTTAATTGTTGGATCCTATGTCTTGGGACGCATTTTCTCTTTGGCATATACAGGTACAGAAAGAGGAAACCTGCCATAGAAGATATGTAGTCATTTTCCGAACTCCTTTTAACTTTCTCGATGAGCTCTTGGGCACCAGCTTCAAAGTGAAGCTGGGCATCTGAGGAACCGTCACGCTCTTGCCTCTGGCAGACGTCATTAATAGATACCGCAAGAATGAAATGCATGATCATCGAATTTTCAGCACCCAGATTCAGCAGAAGCTTATGTGTTGACCACTTAGGTTCTTTCGTAGTTCTGTAGATAGAAAAAGTGGTCTGAAAATGTCCGAGAGCATGATGTTCCTTTGAGTCAAGGGTTAGAGAGTTTGGTAGAGGTATGTGATGGTCCAACATCAGTTGCATGTCGGGAGATGTCCAAGCAATAGTCCAATCGTTGTCGATGTTGTTGTTAGGAGGGAAATTCACAAAATCCGTAAGACTAGGTGAGACAGGATCTGTCACAAAGAGCAATTCCTGGAGATAAGTGGAAGACGCAAACCAGGGAGAGCTTTCCTGGTTAATGCCTACATCTGTTGGCCAGCCCTCGGAGCCCAGGTCGCTGCCCATTGTCGAGTTGGCATTTGGGGATAATGGTTGGTCTGTATTACCGCGGCGGAGAGAGGTAGAAAGTTCTCCAGGACTCGTGGCAGGAAGGATTTGAACCGGAGGGTTGGTACCCTCTCGTGATTTATAAGACCCACATCCACGCCTTTGGACTTGGAGGCAAGGCTCTGGCATAGGCCATGAGCACCCACGGTTTAACCGCGTGCATCTAATACAAACTGGGCGCCTATCATCGCATTTTACTCTCTTTAAGCGGCAGGTATCGCAGCCTGACAAGTCTTTCAGTATGTCATATGTTCAAGTGGGGTGGTGTCGGAGATTCCTACCTTTCTTTACGCGCACTTGCGCTGCAGCCATTTTGTGTTCATTCTCCGCTCGCTGTTTATTTTAGTAAAAGAGATATTTGGCTGAAAGTGAAGAAAGATTCCGAGCTCGACTTTAGATTCGGAGTATGAGAGGAGGCATGATTGATATCTCCGGTTGATAGCCTCCGCCTCTAAGCTCTTTGCGTAATCAGCCCTCGTCGGAGATTGTGGCCAATTACGTAGTACTCCCCAGATAAGCGAGGCTCTCAACCACCCCCTTCGCTTCGGTCGTCGGTGAACTTAGCCAACAACTTTATATCACAGCGTCTAAACTGTGAGGAGATGCTATTCCTTGTTGCGATCCTGCCCTAGAATATCTTAATCTTATCGGTACCCCAGGATGATCCCCGAGCCGCGTACCGCCTCTTCAAGGTTAGCGAAAAGGGGAAGAGAACAAGTGCTATTCCTGCGGTCGTACGGATCCTCCATGCTCCTTATGCAAGGCTGGGGGGATGCTTCTTCATAATCAACTTGATGTAAAAGTATATATATTCCTTGGATGCTCTCAATAGAGTTTCATCTTGTTTTCAAATTGTTGCAATCTGAATATCAGTAGTCCTGGGACTCAGCACGGGCCTATTTCCGTTTTTAGTGCGTTTATTCATTCAACCCCTCAAATACACACGGAATATCTCCATCACAACATTACGCTTCCATTATGGGCGACAAGACCAACGAAGCGGCTGAAGTTCAGCTTGATGAGAAGATAGCTGAGACACTCGTTGTTGTGGACGAAGAGGAGAAAATCATCCTCCGCAAGATTGACCTTCGGTAAGCCTTCCATTTTTCCCCTACGCTTTAGTTCAAGAGCCAAACTAACCGGATTCGCAGTCTGATGCCATTAATGTTCGTGACGTACATGCTTCAGTACCTCGACAAAATCAGCTTAGGATATGCGGCTGTGATGGGATTTCAACAAGATACAGTTAGTTGATCTCAATGTCCCATATGATTACATTTGATAACAAATGAAAGCATCTTGTGGGACAACAATATTCGTGGACCAGTAGTGCCTTTTATTTCGGATATCTCGTCGCCAGTTTCCCAGGATCAGTTGGTTTCGTTAAATTTCCGATTGGTAAATACTTGTCTGGCGCCATCTTGTGTTGGTCGATCATCCTCATGTGCCATGGAGCTGCTACCAATTTTGCTTCCCTTATGGTTCTTCGCGTGCTCTTGGGAGTTTTTGAAAGTATCATTAGCCCTGGGTTCAGTTTGATAACTGGTCTCTGGTACAAGCCTTCGGAACACTCCATGAGACATGGTATTTGGTTTGCGGGAAATGGCCTGGCAAGCGTATTTGGTGGCGTACTGGGTTATGCTATCGGAGGAATTCATGGCGGCATAGCAGCTTGGAGATGGCTCTTCATTATCTTTGGTCTCATTACATTCGTGTGGTCATTGATAATGATATTCTTTCTCCCAGACAGCGCCTTGAATGCCCGGTGGCTCACATCTCATGAGCGAGAAATCGCGCATAGCCGGCCCCAGAAAAATACTCACAGTTTCAAGAGTTCCCACTGGAAACTGCATCAAGCTATTGAAGCTGTCAAAGACCCTAAGACATGGCTTCTCTTCCTCTACACTGCGTTCACCAGCTTGCCAAATGGTGGAGTTACAAACGTAGGCTCAGAACCTTTCTATCTCAAGGGTTTGCTAACTAGATATAGTTTACGTCAGTCATCATTAAAGGACTCGGCTATGGCGAGCTTCGGACTCTTCTGCTCAGCATGCCCCAAGGTGCATGCCAATTAGTCTTCACACTCCTTGCTGCCTTTTTGGCTACTAAACTTCGCCGTTCTCGTTGCATTATTATCGCTTGTCTGCTCTCCATCGCCACTTTAGGCTGGTGTCTTGTTGGCTACCTCCCTACATCCCACAAAGGTGGCAGATTAGGGGGGGTTTTCATCTTTGCAGCTTACGCATCCGGTTTCCCCCTCAGCTTGAGCATAATTGCCAGCGATGTTGCTGGGTACACCAAGAAAACTGTTGTGAGCGCTATTCTATTCTTGGCGTACTGCGCGGGAAATATTTCCGGGCCGCAAGTTTTCTTCGCGAGGGAGGCACCTCACTATCAGACAGGTTGCAAAGTTTGTATTATTTGCTTGTGTTTGGGAATTGTAGACATCTTAGTCTTGAGGCAATACATGAGCTGGCAGAATAAGCGGAGAGACCGACGGCAGGGTATGGTTCTTGAAGCTGAGCCTGGGAGAATGAGTGATGAAAATGGTGGTGTTGTCCGACTTCCATCAGCCGGCTTGGACGAAACGGATTGGGAGCAGGAAAATTTCCGCTATATTTTGTGATTTTTTTCAATGCTTTCTGCCATTTTAGTGGTAGGGTTGGACGCATTCAAAATCACCCCGGATTTCTCTTTGAAAATTCTTTTGCCAGATAAGCCACAATATTGGCTTTAAGTTCTGTTTGTATTAGCGGGTAGAATAACCCTCATTTAATTGTTTATGTAATATATATATTTCTTCAAGTATACTTGCTGTCCCAGTGCTAGTTGTCGCGAGATGCATATTGCGGTGAATTTCAGTGAACAGAAGTCTTCTTGTGGAGTCACATAACTCAAGTAAGAAAGGAATTGAGGTATTGTGGGAGGCTAAGTATTAAATAGATCAATGCATACTGAACAAGGTCGTAGATTTACTCTATTGGGCTTGCATAGGCCTATGTATCTGCCAAGCAAACTATTATGTTTCGTGACGCGTTCTTCACACCGCCTTATAAACATAAGCTTCTTGAAGGCGGTAGCAAAACGATAAAGAATATATCAGGCAGTAAATTACGAAGAAAAAAACATAGCGGGAAGAAGTATGGGCTCTTCTTTCTTTCTTGTCACCGACCCAAACTTCAATAATCTGGATCAAGCAAAACAAACACCTTACTAAAGCATCCTCTTTTATAACTGATCTACTGGCATCAGACCTTCTTGAGTAAGTCAGCGAGAATATTGAGGGGCCTGGGCAAGAATCTTGGAAAGATTCAAAGCTGGTTAGTGAATTTCTATTTGTGAATAGCTGCTGATAGTTCATCGACTCAAGGTTTCCACCGAAAAATCAAAACCTCCTTCTGTTAAAACTCAAGAGCATAGGCCCATTAGACTTTAGATCTCAATTTTCACCATTTCCCAATCCTCCTTTGACAATATGTCATCGAATGCGTTTCGGGCAGCTGATAGCGAGGATGAATCCGTATCCCCCGAACTTTCTCATCACGACATTTACACCTTAATATCCGATACATGCTTTGTAGAAGAGAATTGCAGCCTTAACTACGGTGACCGTATAACAGGTGTCTATAGGAGCTTCCCCTTGGGAAAGCAGCTGCGCTGGAGACCCTATGGATGTTACGGAAGGCATCCTGAAGGAAAATACCAGGAGTACTTTGTCTTTGGCCCTGTCGAAAATGTTATTGATTGGAACTTCAAGAAACTCGAAGGCGACAGTTGGAGTGGTTTTGACTACCTCCCTAAGAATGGCTTCCTGCCTTATTTTCTTGCAGTCGAACGAAAAGAAAATCCTTCATTGGCTCTGATCTTCTCTTCCAAATGTACTTGTCCCAAAACTGGCATGGAAATTGATGGATGTCTGCCCCATAGTGGTAAAGATATATACAAGATTAAAACAACCGTTCAGGAGCTCGCCGAGCATTATCGTCTGCCTTCAGCAGGTCGCAAAAAGTTCAATCTTGAAGTTATTCGAGATGGCAGGTCAACTACCCAACTTGAGTAAGCAATTGGTGCTGCCTCTTTTGAGATATGAAATCAACTGACCTTTTTTCTAGTTTTCTTAATGAATACTTTAGGCCACCAAATGACACTTTTGGTGCGACAGCCAAGATTTCCTACTCCTCTAGTAGCCCTTCAAGCAACAGCAACGATGACAGAAGAAGACAAAATACCAGCCTCGGCGACTTTCTTGCTAGAAATGATTATGAGAATACCGAAAATAAATCGTGCCCTGGTATCGATGAACTTAGCATCAGCAACAATCATGATAAAATAGCAGAAACCACTAACTTCAATAGTGGCCTCCCAGTCAGCAACTACCAGGACAAGGCAACTCAAACTTCTAGCGCCATTAATGATCTTGATGTCATGTCGCATATTATGAGACGAAGAGCAATTTAAGTTAGGATGCCAATTGCGTTCGTGCCAACAATCATGATGGTACACATGAAGCATATTCTGGCATCTCCTCTCCTCCGCCAGCCAAGTTAACAACCAGAAGATGGCTTTCCGACTCTTACAGCATAAAACAATAAGCAGATTTGCCAAAAATGCGAATATCCTACGAAAATGGATTGTGATTAACCTAAATTATGAAAAGCACTGTAAGCCGTCCCAGCATTAACTTCGAATATTGGTTAGCATCCTGTCTAACCAACTGGTCTGTTAGGAAAGGATATTTACAACCTAGGCAAATTATACTTGAGATAGGCTCTTGAGGTCTTTTGCTTTGGACTTGCTGCTTAGATAGAGAATTGGAAACTTGCATTTTCTTGAGACTGCGACGAACGGAGTTTTCTTGTACAGCTGAGAGTTTGCAAATATTGTGAATTACACGGTGAAATGAAATGCGGCATTCATTTGTAAGAATAGATACATTAATTTACTCTACTGTGTGAATGGAGAAGTCATAAATACATGGGACAGCTATTAGGTAGTAATGGCATCGACCCGACAATCTGCTTCATCTTCCAAGTTGGCATCGTCTTTGCAATTGTTTGTATTGCCTCTTTGGGGAAATTCTCTAATATACCTTCGCCGGAGACTTTTCGGCCACTTGTTTGATAATCTTTGCGATTTTTTTAGAAAATTATTGGGCGATTGTTGAAGTTGCGAATTTGATTTCTAAGCATCCATATGACGTGCTTGTTTCTCCAGATGCTTCACTGCGCCGTCCACCATATAAATCATATCCTGTCAGACTTTATTGCTTTAAGTTTAAATCACTAAATCACTGAATCATTAATTCACTTTCTCTATTCTTGAAACTATGTCACCTATCCGCGTGGGGCTAATTGGTCTCTCTGGTAGGCCTCCGTCTGCATATGAAGGAACGTCTTGGGCATCGTCGGCGCATCTCCCCTATCTCATCTCCTCTCCACACTATTCCATTGTCGCTCTACTCAACACCTCAGTAGAATCAGCCCAGGCTGCCATTGCGCGATACGCGTTGCCGGCTTCGACGAGAGCTTATGGTGATCCCGAAGGTTTGTGCTTTTCGCTTCCCTTTATCTTTTCCCTTTTCTCAGACGCAAGGGCCATTTCAAATACGGTTATTGAAAATTATATATTTAGACCTTGCCAAAGATAGTGAGGTGGATTTGGTAGTCTGTAGCGTTCGTGTTGATCAACACTTTGCTGCAGCCCGGCCAAGCATCATTGCTGGGAAAAGTATTTACGTGGAATGGCCGCTGGAACGTAATCTGGCGATTGCTCGTGAAATGGCTACACTTGCAGCGAATCATAATGCGAAAACAGTTGTTGGGATACAAGGATCATTCTCACCTGTTATTCGAAAGATTAAGGAAGTGGTAGAAAGTGGCAGGATTGGAAAGGTTTTGAGCAGCACTCTATTCGCCGTTGCGGGGAATGGAGGGAAGACCGAAGTTAAAAACGTGAAGTATTTTCTAGAGAGAGATGTTGGAGGGAATTTGATTAGCATACATTGGGGACATTCGATCGAGTTCATCACTTTCGGTATGACCCTTTATTTGCAAATAAGCCAAGAGAAAAGATGCGCTAACAAGATTCATAATCAGTCTTGGGAGAATTCAATAGCTGGGAGAGTTTAATGTCAAACCGCCATAAAACTAAAGATATAATTGACCCGGCAGCAAAGAACAAGGTGGTAATTAAGAACGCACCGAATACGGTCCCAGATCAGATCCTCTTCCATGGCCTCGCTGGACCCTCCAAGATCCCCGTATCTATCCACTATCGAGGCGGGCAACCCTTCCCGGGAACTCCACGCCTTGAGTGGCGTATTCAAGGGGATAACGGGGAAATTAGAGTTACATCCTCATCAATTTCATTGCAGGTTGGTAGACCGGATACAAAACTAGAATTGTACCAGGAAGGAAAGGAAGAGGTCGAGATATTGGTGGCGGAGCATGATGAGTGGGACGAGTTACCTATTCCAGCTCACAATATAGCCAGGGTCTATGAAGCTTTTAGAAAGGAGGAGTGGGTACCAAACTTTGAATGGGCTGTAAAGAGGCACGAGTTGCTCAATGAAATGTGGAGGAAGTACGATGAAGGTCTGTCTAAGTAGCATTATCCATAAGTTTTGACAAGGGGATATAGTTTTATAGTGTTTTCACTGGTTAAACTATTTCGTATCTTCAATTTGATACGCTTCTATCTGCTAATAGAACCAATGGAGTTTCGGTGCTGGAAGGAGCTGATATCGGAATCTAGCCTAAGTATTATCCATACCTTTGGGCTGGGTTTAGATATATTGAGAAGTATAGATACGGGAGACATATCACCAATTTATCGACAATGAATCCAAACTAGAGTCTCTAGTAAAGGTAAAGAGTGGTGCGAAAAGAGAGGAATCTAACTGGCTGTAGAATATACATCAATTAACTATAGACCAAACTTTCTCTCCCGCACGAATGATTCTTTGTCAAGAGCATTTTTGGTACAATTAGAGATTTCCTGGACTTTGTACTCAATATAACATATGTCAATAAAGTTTCTTCACTCAACCTTGACACCGCAGCCGGCATACATCTGCCCATTAGTAGGCTCCATAACATCCCAACTTGAAAAACTACAGTGCCCAACCTCACCCTCACCAATTCCTATATTTACCACACCCCACTTGACTGCCGTCAAAGCGGCTCCTATATCTGCTTTCGGCGGGTGGCATGCTGCGCT
Organism: Haplographium delicatum; assembly: GCA_037952705.1. Lineage (NCBI taxonomy): Eukaryota > Fungi > Ascomycota > Leotiomycetes > Helotiales > Hyaloscyphaceae > Haplographium > Haplographium delicatum. Next base: position 133,378 of record JAPZPC010000078.1, read on the forward strand.
GATCGCTGCACTACAACTGCCCACTAGAGGCATGCCGGCGGGATACCGTCGAAAGCCATTGATAAGCCCACCTAGAACCGCGATACTACCCACAATGATAGCAAAGAAAATAGCGATACATGAATAGCCTACTGCAGAGATTGACTCGTCACTTACTGCACCGCCGTCGTCAAAGACGGTGATGAGGGCCAAGAAGAGCGACTGTGACATTAGCCAGTGGAGGGAGCCGGAAATTATGAGTAGAGGCTGAGACGGTTAGCTGATAATCAGAAGTAGGAGTGCGGGGAGAAGGCATACTATAGCGTAGGTGTAAGGGAGTTGTAAGTAATATGTTGAGCGCTGGTTTCCAATCGGTGCGGTAACCCTGAGCGGCTTCCGATCATAGGCGTAGCGGCTCCATTCGTTTGCGGCCAAAACACATGAGAATATGCCATTGTAAGTTAGGTACAGGAATGATAGAATTCCTTGGGGAAGATTGGCAAAAAGTACTGTAAGGATAAGCCCACGAGGAGTAATGCCGACTAGAGAGTTGGCGCTGACAGTACCGAAACCAAGCTCGTATAGTTCCTTGAGGTTGTAGATGTTCGTAGTGGACATTCCTTGAGTGAATAGATAGCACCCGAGTACAATAAATCCTATGCAACTGTAAAGTATCAGATGAGTCCAGCGGGGTGCCAATATTGAAATATTCTTACAGAGTATTGCAAATCAACCACCTCTTGACACTTGCCCCTTTGAACCAGAAATGCCTTTTCGGAATCCATCTTTTAGGTGCTTTGTTTTTCCACTTTCCTTTATTAATATCTTCTTTTGTACTAAGACATATCCCAACAGTGGTAGGATCCGGGCTATCCAGAAATGATTCGATCGCGTCACCAATCGTAACAAGAGGAGCATCCGTAAGCTTCCAGAGAGTTAAAAGCATCATGGCACACTTTGTAATATTGGCCATAATAACCACGAGCATTATCGACAGGCTGAAGCTAAGACTGCATTCCTCAGCTGATGGCTCAACCATGCAATAGCTAATGGGGTACCCATATAACGTCCACTCGGCCACATTGGCGTTAGCAATTGATAAAGTGCACACAGCTGAACCATCTGAGAACGGATCGCTGTTATAATTATCTCCACATATCCAAAAATATGGTATCTGATCGTTGATGCCCCAATAACTACCTCCGAGCGCATTCTCAGTACTGTTGGCATGTGTTGTGACAAGTAGAACATTACGGACTTTGCTCACAAAGTTCGTCGAATATTCTTTCTGGCAGTCCGCAGCGTCATATTTTACCAATGTTCCGTTAATTGCCTTTTGGTGTAGCGTATCAAGAAGTGAGGAACTAGTAAAGTATGTATAGCTGGTGGAATATTCGGCAGATGAGGTGAGGAATTGTTCGGTGACAACAACATAATCATAGGTGTTTGCTGCTAGAGAGGAGAATACGGCCGTGTTATACCTGTCCAACGATTAAAAAACGCTCAGAATCAATTATCATATATGACAATCAAAATCAAGTCTCAGCTCACATCAGATGTAAAGGTATAGAACTCAGAGCCAGAACTACCCACATGGCAATCCTGCCCCATGTAATGCGAAACAAGTTCCTGGTGCTGGGAATCCCAATATCAAGCCACTTATACTCCTTGTGAGCGACATCCACTTCTTTCCTCGTTGGACTACTAATAATCTGCATGGTATCTGTATAAATTTTAGAATTAGTGATTCGAAGATGTCGGCCAACTTACAATTACTCGCACTCAGTAACAGAGTGCTCATAAGGTTGATCCCCAAATGAATCCACAAACTCATTTGAGCAACCTCTGTGCAACTTCCGGTGTAGAGATAAGATATGCCACCAAGCAATTTATGAGTGGTCACAGCCCATATTGTCAGCGAGACGTTTAAGAGAAATACGGTCCCCGCAATAGCAGCACAGAACGCCACACCAACTTTCCAGCCTGAAAATTGTCTGTCTACCAACAACAGCGTGAAGAATCGCTTCTCTTATTGATGGATCTCTGCTGGCCTCTCGAATTAATGGATCTTCTTGCCGAAGAAGGGGAGCGGAGGAGTAATTGGATTGCCGACTGTGATTTGACATTAGCTTTTATTGTCGACATGGCGTTCATGATACTTGCTCGTTAAGATCGCGCATCTCATATATCTGGAGGTCTGCATTCCATTCAAGCTCCCCCGAGACAGATATGTTAGACTTCCGTTTGAGTTGGTCATAGCTAGGATCCGGTCGCAACTCTCCAATATCATCTCCCTCGAGCGGCGTCCAGGCAACATCCCGTTGCCAAGACATGATTCACATAGGACCCTCTATAGCGCAAAACGAAAACAATTGAAGTTGGCCATAACCAAGCAATTCGAGACCAAGAATCAGGCTGTTGAGGATCGAAGAATAGATGGTGAAGTAGAGGGGAAATGCAGCTGAAAAATAGCGAGACGAAAAGCAAACATCGATGAACGGTACCAGAAAGTCAAATTGATTTAAGGCGTTCATCCTGGATCCAGGTTGGTCTGTGGCGCCGCCAATCTCTAGAACAGAGAAATGTAGCATCAAATGATTGGGCCGTCTTCAGGTTCAGGCGCCTTAGCTGAAGCGGCTGAAGCAAACTTCCACTAAGCAATAAGCAAATTGGTGCAAAAATCGACTAGTTTAATTAAGATGATTGCCTTCGTAGAAAGTAGCCAATCCTATGAGGCCTAGGTTTATCCCAACGCATAACGGAGGAACAGTAGCAAAACGTAGGAACAAATGCATAGGCCACCAACAAAACCCGATGTTGCTGATCTTCCTGAACAGGTCAGAAATAACAGACTATTTCGGGAACAGAGGTAGAACTGTCAAACTCTAAAAGACGACATCACTTGCTCCATATCCTTCTCCAACTCGAGCTTGCGATATTGACACAAACTTAATTTTGCTCATTTTCATTTTTATTTCGCACAACAAGTGAGATTCTTCTGCGGACTGATTTCTGGAGGATTGGCATCTTGAAACTGCCAAACCGAAATGGCGGCATTTCTGCGTGCAGCGATTAGAAGAATAGACAATGATTGTGGGTGATGGGAGGTAGAATAACACACATATCTTGAACCCCCTGTCCTTCATAATTATCTTCTGTGTTTCTATGGAGGAGTCCATTCGTCTCATCGGAGTGTGATAAATGTGAAGGATACTTAGATATCATCGCATTGTACGACATAAGTTATAGTGGTACATCGGAGGCAGTAAGAATGACACATGAAACACGAACTATTGAGATCCTGCTCCGACTGTTCGCGATCCTACCCTATCCCACGTCGTACACTACGGCCTCGGGGTCGAGAATCGGAACGCTGCGAAGTGAAGTGCGAGAGTGATTCGTATCTTGTGGTTATCCTACTCGTCCTTGAGTACACTCTCGTTTGCCAGAAAGATTTACGATTTAACTGGTTTCTTACTCGTTACTACCCCGCACCTCACCCGAAGACCGACACCAATACCCAGGACGGCCCGTTGACCCTGGCACATAACAGCGGGGAACACAACTTTGACTCAAAATTATTGACTCAAGATTATCGGGTGATCACATCTATATTGATGCAAGGCGGGTGAAAGACTAAGTAAATCCAAGAAAGAGATATTTCTTTTTACTCCTTGACCCTCCATCACATTCAGATCTGATTTCAGCTAAAATTGGTTGATAAAGCTAGGATTTTCTACTAAGTTTATGGTTCGTAGGTAAAAGCTGCTCTTGACGTGACGCAAGGATTTGTCGAAGTATTTACTACTGGATTGGGGAATTGTTATAAGGAAATATGGTCACGGACACCACAACTGTCCCTGCCACAATAACAGCAGAGGGGCCACAAATTCCGAAAACATGCAAAGCCGGCTGTGTCATAAACCCAGGCCCGAATTTTACGGTAGCAGTGGAGGATGTGCCCGTCCCTGAGCCAGGTAACCAAACTCTAAATTTAACGTCTTCGTACTTCTTATTTTGTTTTTCTTCTTACGTTTTGCAGTCTTCCATTACAAATATGAGCCATTACATATATGAGCTAATATTTCTACCCAAATAGGGCCAGATGAAGTCCTACTCCGACTCAATGCAACTGGGATCTGTTATTCGGACCTGCACTATATGCTAGAAGACCTGCATATGCCGAAAATGACCGACTTCAAGGTACGGTCCCCAGGACACGAGGGTGCAGGTGTTGTAGTGAAGGTAGGCAGCAATGTGAAAAACTGGAAAGTTGGTGACAGAGGAGGTGTTAAACCAATGTGGGATGTATGTATGAATTGTGAATTGTGCTGGAATGGGCAACATGAAACGTATTGCAGAAATGCTGTGGCCACAGGATTGATGATTTCTGGTGAGTCTTGTCCTTTATATATTACTTGATATTTTGGCGGCCGAGGAATAAAATAGTGATCATGGATAAGACCGGTTCAAGTTACAATTTGGACGAGTGATTTGAAAAAGAAATTTGACGCAAACTCACATCTCTGACATTTCTATCTTGAAGGAACATACCAACAATACATCACCAGCCCTGCGAAATACACAACTCGCATCCCTGATTCCGTAGATGATTTTACGGCCGGACCAATAATGTGCTCGGGCTCGACCATCTATCGCTCTGTAAGTCATTTATCTCCACCTCTTGTTCTCACCTTAGTTTCAACAAAAGAAGTCATACCCCTACCCATTTCCATTTTACGAAATAATCCAAACTCTTGGACTAAATTCTTTTCTGCAGCTGGTGGAATCAGAACTGAAATCTGGGAACTGGGCTGTCTTCCCTGGTGGTGGTGGCGGCGTAGGCCACATGGGAATCCAGTTGGCGCGTGCCATGGGCCTTCGAATAATTGCCATCGATGGTGGCGCTGAAAAACGCGATCTTTGTCATAAGCTCGGTGCCGAAGCTTTCGTTGATTTTACACAAGTCAAGGATGTCGCAGAGGAGGTGATTAGAATCACCGACGGGAAAGGGGCACATGGAATTTTTGTAACGGCTGGTAGCAAGTCCGCCTACGAGAGTGCACCAAAGATGGTTAGGATCGGGGGTCGGGTGATGTGTATTGGTTTGCGTAGGTATTGTTTTGATGTGAGATGAGAAAATGCGATGCTAACCAAACTAAGCTTCAAACGGACTTACAATAGTTGGTGCAGACCCCGCTTGGTTTATCTTTAAGAATCTGCATGTCATAGGCACGATGGTCGGCTCAATGAAGGATACGGATGCTGCATTAGATTTTGCTGCTAGGGTGAGTATTCTCTTCTAAATTCGGAATATGAATGGAAACGAGCAAGGGGGGTCTTTGCAAAACAGAATTGGCAAGAATACTAACAGGGAGTCTACACAGGGATTACTAAAACCGATATATGAAAAATTTCCAATCGATAAACTACCAGATTCGGTACAGAAATTGAGGGAAGGAAGAGTAGCGGGACGATGTGTTGTTGATTTCAACGCGTAGGAGTAATAGTGTTACAAGTTAGGGGAGCTCTGCGACCAACATTAATGCTCGTAGATGAAATTAAACTCAAAATCTTAAAATGCCTTAATTTCAAAGTACTTATTATGATGATATCAAAACGTGAGAAAGACTGATTCATGAAATATTTCAGAATATTTTCTAGTTAATACATTTCCAATTTTGTTAACTCCTTTAGTTGCTACAAGTACAAAGTCCGTATGATGCATGTCTGTGTTCAAATCTGTATTCGTGCCGGAAAGATCATTTGGCATGATGACCGCTGGTGAACCGTAGTCAATGTTAGATTCAAATTCCCAGAGTCTCTTATGATCCGTGCCAAGTCCCAGGGCGGGGTCTACATCTATAGTCTACAATTTTTCATCTGAATGATCTGACGCATTCGGGCTCTCGTTTCGACACCCTCTCATATTTGTTTCGCTTTCTACTTTTGAGTCAGCAAAGAGAACCATTACAAGACAACCCGTATATAAGATGCAGGAATACACACCTTTCACATCATCGCCCTGCAGACCAACTAAATCCTGAATCTTCTCTATGATGCCTCTCAAGCGCTCATTCTCCTTTCTCAATTCATCCATCAACCCCAAGATATCTGTAATCTGTTTCTGACGGTCATCATCCTACAAGCGCCTCAACTTCTCCTCCAACTCCATCATCCGATTGCTTGCCCGCTCTCGACTTTTCTTCTGGGCGATACGGTCCAGTTCCCGCCTTTTTGCCGTTTGACTGCTGCTTGAATCTCTTCTTGACTTAAGCCTGCTATTTTTGGGCCGAGTACTTTCGTTTGGATTTGCGTCAGCTATGATTTTGGCGTCTGTATTATTGAGATATATATAGATTTATCTGTTTGTAATGTTGAGTAAGATGTTGGATGTGCTGCTATGTGCGGGATTTGTCACCGTCAGAAAACAGGAGTCAAAAGTAAAAGGGAAGAAACTTTAACAGGAATGCTAAATTCATGCCCTCGGGCTACTGCGGGGTACTTAGACGAGTGAAAATCGGAATTTCCGGGGAATTTGCGGAACGGGGGGTGGGAAAAAAGTCTCAAAGAACCCTGAAAAAAAGCCTGGAGCTGGTCGGTGCTCCAAGTCTCTGTGGGGTTCGGCATGCTGCTCGACCGGCTCTGGCTGGGATCTGGAGCGCCTCTCGGGATACTTGCCCTGCTTTCTACTGCACAGTGCTCATTGATTAAGAGCTGGGCGGAGTAGAGGTTGAGATACACCATACTTTTTGAAGAATGGCTAAGGAAGAGGGACACGGCTGACTCGACATAGCGTGACAAATGCTGCGTCGAAATTCGCCCCCCGCCCCCTTGGTTCTTGTTCTTTGGCGTTGGGCGCTAGGCTGTGCTACTACTGTCAGCGGAAGGATAGTGAAAGGCTACCGAGTGGTACAAGTGCAACCCCGCATGAACACCAGAGATGCTTGCAAAGATTAAACGATTCTTCCCATGTTACAGTGTTCGGACATCTTCGGACAAGAGGGTATTCCAAATAACTTTTATTCAAGCAATCATGATGAATAGATATCTTACACAGATGCTAACTATAGGCGAAGTGGTTGCAGAAATTTTGGTGGTTTTGTGCATAGATATCTCTGCACTAGCTGAAAGCGAGGAAATAATCTTGATTAATTCGGGAGCGGAGATGCTGGTCGCTACACTCGGATCGAGTATCCATTTAGTTTCCATTAGCAATTCAGTCCGCTGAGTTTTAAGAACCCTATTTCAAAGAGAACAAGCCAGAAACCTTTTGTCCCAAGCGAGTAGGGCATCTCATTGGCCCACTGCTGTTACATGGGTGACGACGGTGACACTGAATAAGAGGCTTGGCATTTGGACTGCGTTAATGGCCAGGAGTCAGGCACTTACAGCCGGGAGCCAGAGAGATCAAGGTCATGGTCCCAAAAGAGTGTCTCATATTTTGAGGGGAGATGATGATCCTAGCATGTTTTTAGTATGTCGTAGCCGGATATATATACTATTACTATCCCTTGAGCCATCCTCTTCCCCGCATATTCTCGGAATTGCCTCCTTGTCCAAATATTGCGGCCACTATATATAAATCACAAATTTGTATCTGAAATACTTAATTTCTCTTCTAAGAGGGCACTTGAAATGGCACCTTCAGCTACCGCACACTCTGGCCGCACTTCGGGAGATAAGCTAGACTTCACAACCTTCTCCAATGTTATCAACGGGAAACTCGTTTCCACCAAGGAAACCCGCCATAGCATCAACCCTGCAACCAAAAAAGCCAATCCTTCAGTCCCGGTTGCTACAAAGGAAGATTTAGATGCAGCCGTAAAAGCTGGGAAGGCAGCTTTTGAGAAATGGTCAAAGACGAGCATACAACAGAGGAGAGACGCTCTGAAGGCTTATGCAGCCGCGTTGAAAGATCATATGGCCGAGTTTGCCCAGCTATTAACGCAAGAGCAAGGGAAACCGGTATGTTTCTCAATATTTCAGCCTTGCCATTCGCATTTCAAACTTGAAAAGCCCACGGGGGTAGATATGAAGAAATGCAAAGAGTTGAACAAAGTTGACCAGAAATATAGCTTCAGTTTGCAACAGCAGAAGTCGATTCGGGCGTTGTTTGGCTAGCAGAGATTGCCAAGTTGGATATGCCAGAGGAGGTTATTGAAGACACTGAAGACCGAAAGGTTATTACACGCTTCACACCTCTGGGCGTTGTTGGCGCGATCGTGCCATGGAATTTCCCTATTCAACTTGGTATGGACTTCCGCCCTTCTCTTATTTGTTTGACATGACATTGAATACTCATATCTATTTCTCTCGTAGCTTGCGGCAAAATTGCCCCAGCCGTTTTATCAGGAAATACTATCATCGTCAAGCCATCGTAAGTCCTACCTAGTAATCTCTTCGACCATATTTTTGCAAACCAGCTAGGGTAGTCATTAACATCAGCCAAAAATAGGCCATTCACACCGTACTGTGGCCTGAAACTTGTCGAGCTAGCACAGCAATTCTTTCCACCTGGGGTTATACAAGTTCTGTCCGGGGGGGACAATCTCGGGCCCTGGCTTACAGCACATCCAGATATTGACAAGATTTCGTTTACTGGATCCACTGCAACTGGAAAGAAGGTAATGGAGAGTGCCAGTAAGACACTTAAGAGAATCACACTTGAATTGTAAGTGCGATATGTTATTACTTGTTGTCTGATCAGGAGAACTGTTAAGGGTTTGCGAGAAAAATGAAAGATGAGATGCTATGAAAATGGAAATGGACGGAAAAGCTGGGATTTTAATATGATACTGACATTAGAAGTAGAGGTGGCAATGACCCTGCTATCATCTGCCCTTCCGTCGACATTGCTACTGTCGCCCCCAAGATCGCAACTCTCGCTTTCTTAAACTCGGGCCAGATCTGTATAGCTCTCAAACGCATCTACATCCATAAATCTATCTACCCCGCATTCCGAGAAGCCATGGTGAACTTTACCAAGACGCTTGCCGTGGGCCCGGGAACCCAAGACGGCGTGTTCCTGGGCCCCATTCAAAACTCGATGCAGTACGATCGGGTACAGGGTTTTTTCGACGATGTGGAGAAACAAGGTATGAAGATCGCTGTGGGTGGGAAGAGCGCCCAATCAGACGGCTACTTTGTCAACCCCACGATCATAGACTGCCCCAATGAGGATAGCAGAATTGTGGTTGAAGAGCCGTTTGGGCCCATCGTACCTATCTTAACATGGGAGGACGAAGATGATGTGATTGCTCGAGCAAACAACACGAAGATGGGCCTGGGTGCATCTGTCTGGACTTCAGATTTAGTTGAGGCTGAACGTATTGCGAAAAGACTTGAGGCAGGCAATGTATGGGTTAATGCTCATATCGAGGTTTCACCGATGGCGCCGTTCGGAGGCCACAAGGAGAGTGGTATTGGAAGCGAGTGGGGAACATCTGGTTTGAAGAGTTTCTGTAATACCCAGACACTCTTTTTGAAAAAGAAATTGTAGGATGGCGTGCAGAGATGCAAATGCAAATGAACTTAAATTGCTATGCTGCCACAACGCCGACCTTGTCGATCAACAAAACAGATGACTCGACATTGGATTCCTAAGGAGATGTTATATCTAAACGTAGCGTATTACTCATATACTCATTATTAATTATAAAAATTCCTTTATTAGGGATATGAATTCCTGCAGTGAAAATGCAAGTCCATAGAGGCTCTTCCGTTACGACCGCTGTCATTTAAATTCTCTATTTGTATAATCATTAATATATAAATGGAATAGGGATAAATTGATAGTAGCTACCTCTGAGGGAAAACACCCCGTCTAGAGTTTAGCAAATTGAGAATACCATTTTATCTGTCCGCCCCTTGATAGCTTCGCCATTCATGATACCATGAATATAAGCTTGCCCTATAAATGAACAGAACAACGAATCGTACTGCAACTGGTAGCCAGGTTGAACAGTCGGACGCAATATAAACGGTAAATTACCACCTAGCAAAACGCATGCTAAATCTCCAATTTGAGTCTTCGAGGAACTGATTCCGAGATATCCTTTTCGAGTTGTGAAAAGCCGCTGTCCTTGAACGTCCAGCTCAAATAGATAGTCATATTTGGACTCCATATCGGATTTGTATTCCATAAATTGTAAGAATGCGCCTGTTTCGGGCTCGACTATGCATGATCGGTTTTTTGTCAGTGTTCGGTGATAGGCATCCCCCATTGTGCCACCGCCAATGTAAGGGCTGTTCATATTCTCAGGGTAGTTTATGATATCTTCCCACTTTGCTTTCCACTCTTGTGCTCCGATATCCGTAGAATTTCTGATCTCTGTTCCAACCGCGCTAACTTCATCCACCATGAATCCCGAAAGCGAGAGTATTTCAATTGGACTCTCATGAATCTCTGATTTCATAGAATCAGAAGCCTTGTTCCATACGTACAAAGAATGGTTCCACGAGCAGAGTCTGGTACTTAAGGAGTCAGGTGTATATGACCAGTCAGTAGCCCAAGACGGTAGATCTGTCCTATGGTGAACATATAATTGAGCTAATGCTTCTAATTTTCCACTGGTCTCAATAATCCTACGACATATCGTCGTGTAGATTGAACATAAATCCTTGGTATAATCTGGCTCTATCAACCGTCCGACTGTCATGCCATATGTCATTGCAAGCAGAGCAAAGACCTTGTCCCGAGGATCAGCAGCTTCCCGGTGCTGATAACGCTGCAGCAGACGGAAATGCTCTGACCCATATCGATCTTGAAAGACCTCATGTTCATTCCTTAGGGGAAGGACCTTTATCTCAAGATCTTCCAGAACTTGTCTCTGATCGCTTGAGTACTGAAACTTTTCGAGCTTCCAGATGATAGCCAGCCGAGCCGCCTCCATCACAGTAACCCACCGGAGCTTCAAGCAGCCGCATAATATCACACTTTCTGGAGGTATGACTGCTTCTTGAACAGTCCATATCCTGGTGAACCACGGTAGGCAAAGGAGCTTAGAAAGTGCCACTGCAGCTTTATCCGTGAAGGCACGCGGAAGGCCCTTGTCTTTCAGAATTGATAGATGCCCACCAGTTGCAAGTGCATAAGCCAAGTTGAATGCATAGAGCACCTCTTTAGGTTCCATAATACTTTCGATATCCTCGTCCAATATGCTTAGTTCGCTTTGCAGCCTTAGGACGAATGAAGTGCCATAAAGCCCGTATTTTAATTCAAAACTTTCCGCATGTTGATCATCTCTGCTTTTGGTATAACTTGGATCTGAGAAGTCCGCTTTGTGGTCACCAACGAACAGAATAGCCTCTTCTGTTGAAGAAAATATATCATTCATTAGGCCCACCTGGTGCGAACGCTCGCTAACGTCGTTTTGATTAATACACAAAGCGTCAACCCAAAGGACGCGCACATTATTACTGTCTCGGATGCGTCGAAGCGCTCTGTAAAGGTTGATGGTGATGTGATGCTCCTGGCCATTGACAAAAATTAGTAGTCGTTTGGAAGGGTCGCCCCACACGTAAGATAATGCATTGTAGTAAGGTTTTCCGTCTAGTTGTGTAATAAGAAGGTTGCAACAGATAGGATCTTTGAACTCTCCAGGGAGGAGGAGCAGTATACGGATTTGCTTTTTCTCTTGGTCTAATGAGCTGTAACGACATGACTTGAGGCTGCTAGGCAGACATCTTGGCTCCGCTGCTCCATTCTGCTGGTCGGTATCGGTCGGGTTACTCTTGTTCATATTTTGTCACTGATAGTTCTTGAAAAAAAAAGAAAGATGTGATAGAGATAGAGTTAACTAAAACATAGCAGAGGGTAAGTTGGAGTATGACCGTTAGGTAGCAAATATAATCGCTAGCCTTAAACGCTTCCAGATTCTCGACTGAGCCACGAATACAAGGGGCATTTTCCTGCCTCAGGCCTTACGTCGTTAAGAATATACCGACAATCCTCTTCGCCCTCTACGAGATAGGTATATAAAGAAATGAATTGTTACAAAAGTATTTTCTAATCTATACTACTCCTATATTAAATTTGGCCTCCTCTCGAATTCGACGATAGATATTCTCCCCAATGGGCATCCTATTGCGAAAGTTTTATTACAGATAGCCTGACAAGTCGGTCGATAAGCAAAGAGGGAGCCAGAGAAGATTTGACCCCTCTTCTACAACCCGATTATTGATGTCGAAATAATATGTGTGATATATCGATATTTGAAAACAAAGACTAAATAGCCAACCCTTGGTCATTTGTGGCTCACTTATGTCTCCGTGTCCCAGAGGAAAAATCATCTTGAGATAGCGACCATAAAAGCAGCTTATTCTCTAGCAAGGAAAGAAAATACAATCAAAGACAGTATATAAGTAGCCCGTAGTCATTAGTAGATCGGATAGTACCCCTCAACTTGTTCGATGCTCACAGGCTCACAGGATCAGTTTGCCCAATGAGCATAGAGCCAGGGAAGTTCGGCTTTAACTGACGCCGACGAAACGGGAATCCACGACAATATCACTCTGGGCGAGGTGCATATCATGACCGCAATGTTGGGGCTGAAAAAATAGCTACAGGGTGGCCGGACGGAAGAGGACCATCGCTCACAATAAATTCGGCCAAGATGTAAGAATTATGACGGGCGGCCAGGGCGAGGAGGCAGCCGCACATTTCAATAACAATTTTCGAAATTGAAGTGCGTGGTATGATTGAGGAAGGTTAGTAGTTCCACATTTACCGCGTTGAAGTGTTTTTCCTTTTTCGCGGACTCCAGAGAAAAAATTTCCAAGAATAGAATGCTAGCACACCGAAGCTCTTCCAATCTTAAAGGCTCACATTCACAATATTCTGACCAGTTAATTCTCCAAATTAGCACTGGTGCATGAAATGGTATAAATAGAATCTAACTTGCCTATCTTGACCAGCCCAGAAACGCTGAGTAATAAAACAAAGGATGTGCCGATTTTGGACCATTGCAGCCCATTCTTGTCAAGGCATACAAGACTTAGATTGTAAATGGTAGCGTGAAAAATAAGTAGAATTAGAATAATGCATTTAAGTAGGCGGGTATTCATCGAAAAGTCCCATCATACATTCATCGGCAAAAGTCGTCCCTTGGGGGTGTAAAGCCCTATCCTGGCTATTAACCACGTCCTCGATTTCCAATGCCGGGTGGATGGTTGAGCTGTCGTTCTGCATCTCGAGACTCGTCACGTCTGAGTCATAAATGGAGATATCTCCCGCAAATTCTGGAAACCTTCGAAAGAAGGCTTTTTCCATGCTCCAGCAGCGCACGTCACGGTGGTACTGCTCAAAGAGGGGGGACATACGATATGTTTGGGAGCTGGCATCATAGCGATATGTCTCCTCAAAGCCAAATGGCCACTTGAATTTGAAGTATTTCCGGTAATGGACGGAGAAGTCGCCACTAGCGAAATAGTAACTATGGTAGCGGACGAGACGGTCTCGTAATGCAGGCCTCGGAGATGGTTAGATAAAATTTATATAATAAATAAGGAGGTACGTACCATGGGAAGAAGCCAATCGGCACAGGGTGTTTTCGAATTTTTTGTAAATGTCTTTGGAGATTAGAATTTCGCAAAAGAATCAATGGAGAGACAGACGTACACGGGCCATTGCCAATTTGGCATTTGCTCCAGATTCTGTTGTTCCGGATTAAAATAGTACTATAAATCCAGTCAATCGTATACACGTCTGACAAATTTCAAACCAACCTTCAAAAGCATCAAGCTCTTATATAAATTTGCAAGCTTCGTGACGGGATCCAAATCCCAAAAGAGGTATTGGTCTACCTCCTCTAGAATTTGTAGCACGGGATTGTTACGCTCATGAAGTTCCAACGAATCCCACCCGCTTTTCACGACCTTGACTAGCGAACCGGGGTTAACTTCTTGAGCTGAAGGTATCCTATGTCGATCAATCTCAAATATTTTAGAATAAATCGCGTTGGCTTTCTGCCAGATCTTACATGGCGCATAGTCCGGGACAGAAGGTGGAGGTAATTGAGTTTTGATGGGAGTGGGTAAGTTCCAAAATGGGGTATGTTGGAATCGATAAGATGTGATGGAGGGACTCGCATCTAATTGACTAGTAGGCGACGAAACAGGAACTATTGAGCTCACGGCTTCATTGGTATAATTCATCCACTCAAAGTTTAGGCTTGGAGCATTGGAGTCCATCTGCAAGTCATCTTCTTGTGATTCTCCAACTCTCTCCAGATCTGGTTGCTCATATGTCCCAATCACGGGAATGGTTTCCTCTCCTATCCTCTCAACCCATTTTTGTTCAGCTGTGTTCATGCTCACGGGAGGTGACGAATGAGAGTTAATCTCACAGAGACTCAAGCGTGGGGTGCGATTGCTACTTGACGATTCTTGGTCTGGAGTTTTGGTTCCCCTAAACTGATATTAGCTAAGACATGTGAAATGAATGAAGGCGCCTCTTCCCTTGTAGCTGCTTCTAATATATCGGTGCCCAGTATTGACTTTATGCTATCAATAATCTTCCTCAGACGGTCAATTTCGGCATGCAGTCGACCCATCTCTTCCATCAACTCGCTTGTTGCGGTGCTGCCACTCTTCTCGCTCAATATCTGTACCGTTTTCTCCAAATATGCAATATGCGACTTTGTCTTCTCTCTGGACGCTCGTTGGGCCATTCGATCCAGCGCCCTCTTTCTTTCTCGTTGTTGCACATCGTTATCTTTCTGTGAGGACTTTCGAGTCCGTTTCGATATAGAGGACGTCGATGCCGTGGACAATCGAAGCTGGCGGCGGTCACTCATATCTATCTAGGCTTGGCAGTATGTTTCATATAAAAAGGACTAATTGATTCTTACTCTCACCTCCCGCCGAATCTTAGTGGACGAGGAACAAGGGAGCAAGAATTACCATGCAAACGATAAATTTCTATCCGAAGTTGTAGAGCCTCGGCCCCGTCGGCATTTTGCACTCCTCCTCCCCGCCCCAGCAACTTTCCCCGCGTCATGGATGTCAAGCTTCCCCAGAATTGGTGGCTTGGAGTTGTGCATGGAAATGTTGGACCGTGGAATCAATTCCGTTGAGGCGGGTCGGCCCCTCGGTCATCATCGTCAAAAAGGCACCAGAGGGGGAAGGTTTTCCGAGTACAAGACTCTTAGCATTGACTCGTTCGGCTTGACTCAAGTTCTTTCATTCCAACCGGACCGAAATCTCTATCCTCTTTTCTTTCTCCCTCTCTACGGGTACAGCATTTTCGAGCAGACTTTGAGCAACGGCCCGAAGAAATTGCGCGCGTGGTTCATTACCTCGACTTTGATACTCAGCATTATCGTATGGAATGCTTGGAACTTCTTAACTTTACTACCATTCCATGAACAAGAGCTATGAGTTACTGTTAGAGTAGATCTTCTAAAGGGAAAGTCAATCCTGTTCTTTTTTTTGGAAATTATCTGGGGTAAGTCACGTGTGCCTCTGTCCGGAGTATATTTAAAAGCAGCGAAGATGTGGCGGGTCGTATCTGATGTCCTTGTGGCCGTATAGCTTGATAATCTTCCAGCTCTTATCCGACAATTCTAGTGCCTGGAAGCTTGGAAGGGAACGTTGCGGTGGAACCTCTGACCGTCTCAAGACTTGAGGCCAAATTTTATGTCCGTCTTCCCTTTCGGGGCTTCAATCGCCCAAATCCCGCCTCAAACGACGTCAGATGAGGCGTAATTCTCCCGGCCGTCCATTCACATCGGTGCGCAGCCAATAAAAGTGACCTTGATATCCACGCCGCTAAGTCGCATTGTACGCGTGCGGACGTAACGCTAAGCGAGGCGGGCCAAAACACATGCCGAGTCTATTTCGATATTAAGGATATGGCAACGTCTTCCCTTATAAAGCCACCTTTGTGGAAACGAAAATGATATGTTTTTATTCAGATCCAGAGTATTCCGACTAGATTGATTTTTTCCTCGCATCAAAGAACTCTGAAAAACAATATTAAAACCAATAAGTTGATTGGAACCGAAACGAAAAAGAGAACCAGAACGCAATGGCACTCACCCCCCTGTACCCCGAAGGCACTTCAAAACGGCCTTCTTCTTATGCTGTTCAGGGTTGGAAATCAAAGTTTCATCCTTTGCTCAGTGTCCAAGGCCAAACACGGATTCGCGCGCAATTTAGCATTGGCGACTGGCTACTCATCGGATCTTGTCTACAAGCTTTCATCCTCCTACTTAGCCCACTCCCCCTCCTATACGCCCTGACTCCGACTTTTGGCTTAGCAATATATAAAATCACCAAAATAGTTTTGATTATCAATGGTGTCCTGGAGAATGGACACATGAAAGATGTCCGTGTGGGACGAACCAGTGCTGTGTTCCCAGAAGAAAATGGAACTTTCGATCGAGCTATAGGTTCAACAGTCGGCGGCGATGGCATGTGTGTTATCCTGCTTTCATCAAAATCAAACCAGTAAGTCCCATTTTTTCTATATCCCTGTTCGTAAAAAAGCTCACCACATCTTTAGTCCTCTGGGTATGTTCAATCCAGCATATCAAGCCATGAGTAAATATGCTGGAAAAATGTTTGCCGAGCTCGAAAATAATGCCGAAGAATTCGGTTTCCTGGGTTTCTCGGACTATAGCTCCCACGATGTTATCACCCAGCCTACATTCTTGTCTATTATGTATTTCAAGAACTTCGAAGGATTACTCAAGTTCGCGCATAGTCAAAGCCACAAGGAGACCATGGAGTGGTGGAACAAAGCCGCCGCGAGTGGAGAGGTCGACTCGGTCACGGTGAGCCACGAAATTTATAGTGTTCCAGAAGGGAAGTGGGAGAATGTATATTTGAACGCAAGAAACTATGACTTTGGTAAGTTTCTGCTCTGCTTTTCTTTTGCTTTGGCTAGTTTTGGTGCAATTTTTCAAAATTAGAGAAGGTTAAAATGAAAATAAGCTGATGAGAGGAAATATAGCCGCAACAGCACACGCCATTCGGACGGACGGCAATGAAAAGAAATGGATGTGCCCAGTCCTGAATGCAAACAAAGGTTTGAAAAACTCTGCTGCAAGGATGGGAACCATAAAGAAATAGACGGGGGTTAATGGGCCATCGAATTTCAGGCATTTACAAGGAGTACGTTTAGTAATGAGGAGTTTGGGAGAATTTTAAGAGTGTTTATTGCTTTTTTTTTTTGCATAGCATGAGACAGCACCAAAGGTTCATTAATTCATCCGCAGAGGTTCCCGTATCATTCTATACAATCTATGGATCCCAAAACCACGATTAATTTTTCCCCATCGGTTCGAGTCAATATCAAAGTACCCATGCTCTTTCCACCCATTTCTTTCATAAAAGTCACGAGATCCAGGAAATACAATAAGATACGTGGGTAGCCCAGCTTTGTCAGTCATTTCAATGCAATATTTCAGTAAACTTGTCCTGATACCTTTGCCCTGGTGGTTTGGATTTACCCCCATGGTTGATAGCACTGGGGCAAGTTAAATCTTCTCAAATCCTTGTCAAGTGAAAAGAACCCCCCCCCAAAAATAGGGAATAGGGACAAGGCGAACCATAGTGCTTCCTTCCATCCATAACCGCGTCTAATCCATTGACGTTCTTCAGTATTACCTCCATGAGTTCCAGGTGTAAGCCATAACTTTCTCTGAAGGAAGTTGTGAACTTAAAGTTTGGCAAGGTTACTAAGAAGCTTGGGCATCTTTTGATGGTGAAAATAGTGGGGCAGCCATAGTAGGAGGCACTGTCCGTTACAAATTAGCCTAGTTGGTGGAGAGGTTGCTGTTAGCCACCTTGCATTAGAGAAAGGAAAAGATATCCATATTTTAAGGACCTTGCTCTATGAGATGGAATGCGTTCGACTTTCCAAAAAGAAATGTCTAATTGAAAACTTCATTCCTTGCTTTCGAAATAAGTCTCTTGCAATGTCTTTTGACTTGTTATTAATTTTAAGTTAACTTCTATGTCAATATGGTTCTGTTAGCTATTTCTTCCTGCAAGTTCCTTGCCTAAGCTCGAAGCCATTTCTCTTCTTTAGCTTTCCTGTGGTTTGATGGCTGTAGGTATTTTACTGAGGTGAATCTAAGCCACTTTTTATTTTTTTAATTCTGCTTGCGGATAGGGCCGAGCAGGTAGCCATACCAAAGCTTTTTCCTATCAAGAAAATGGCCCTTTATTAGCGCCCCTACTTCAAATTCCTTTCGCTGATAAACCCGTAGGTTAACAGCGTGGCAATTTGCAGGGATATTATCAATCCGGATATTGTGGCTTGAGGTTGCAGACTTGTCGAGGTCTACATTTAAATGGGTCTCGGTAGGGCGGCTCTCTGGTTGGCAGTTGGGAAGTCGAAAAACTTTCAGCTTCTAGAAACTAGTCCACCAAATTAGGAAATTGATTGCCGTACACCACGCCACAAGGCAGATAACGGACCCCCCACGAGGCCGAGCTCCAATATTATTGCACAAGCTTTTTGAGGCTTAAAAACAAAGCTTCTGGACCGTCCGAATTCAATAATAATCCTTGTAGGCTAGACTTGATTCTTCGCTAGACAATAAAAGCTGCCCCCTGCACTCACACCACCACACTCTGAGCCACGAACTAGAGCTCGGTGAGGCTCTGAGAATGGCTCTACAGAGCGTTCTTTCAGTCCCTCCTCTTTAAGTCCCTCATTCCTATAAAATATCTCCATTTCCATGCTGAGTTGCCAAACGTGCAAAGTCACAAGCACATCATGGCGAACATTTTCTGTGTTTGTGGTCCTAATGATTCCTACTTTTGCAACTCGCCGTCAAAATGGGTTCGGTATGTAATGCACCATAGATTATGTTCTTTCTATTATGTATTGATCTTATCTCAGGCACAATCTCCCAAAAACGCTTGAGAGTAACATGGTTGGTGACGAGGCTTTCTCAGACGCCTATCATGTAGCACTTGGCCCCAACGGTAACTACTACATTGGTGGGAAAAAGAAAGGGAAATTTGGCCCTTGGGATACCTTTTGTAAGTGTAGTCTTGGCATCTCGTATCTCTTTTACCGAAGCTCACGAGTCACATCTGCAGGTGCAAGCACAAATCTGCCTCCTAAACTAAACGAATGGCTAAACGAGAGGACGCCTGGAAGTTACGGAACTGGCAAGAATAAAAAGTCAATTCAGATTCGCAAACGTGACATCCCGAGCCTGCGGGTAGTACTTGGGCCAGGCCAAAGTTACTTTGCTATTGATAAGAATAGCTACGCATATGGAGGATTACCTAAGGATTTGACTGACTTTTTTGAATCGGACGATATCAATATCCAAGAGGATCCCGTCAAAGTCATCGCGCTGGGGTATGGCGGTGCCTACTTTGTGTTGACACATAATGGTAGTTTGGCATATGATCTTACAGGGACTGCGAAGAGTCTAGATGAGTGGTTTGATGAACATAATCAAGGAGGGGATTACACGTGGGGAAGGAGCATCAAGGTACGCATCAAATTTTACCTGTTTTCTTGTCGATGGATCTCATTCAATATCTGTCTTCAATCATAATACATATATGGGAAGTTAACCGGCATACAGCAACTTTGCCTTTGTCCCACTACTCCCGGCCGGTATTTTATGACTATGGAAGATGGGAATTCCTATGGAAATAACCCCAAAGAATGGGATCCTATAATCCAGCCTGTATGGGATGATATCGTAAGTCATCTCAAGCCCAAACCTCAAGCACAAGTGAGCAGGGTTATAGCCGCGGCCCCAGCGAGAGCCGCCGCTCCGCGAAACCGAAACCGAAACCAAGGCTCCGGCCTGAGTACATTGATGGGAGGACTCAAGATTGGATTGAAAGTTTTGAATGATATTAATAGGGCTACTAATGGCGGCGGTGGCGGCGGTGGTGGCGATAGTGGTGGAGGTTATGGGGGAGATTTCGGAGGGGGGCAGACCTATGATACGTCAAATTCCGGCGGCGATGGGTTTTGGCAACCAATTCAATCAGCCGCCAGCGATCCTATCCAATAGCGAGCGTTTTTCCTGCGATATTTATGCTTATGATGATTGCGATGATTACGATGACAGATATATATTAAGAGTGTAGGATGAGGAAATGTAAGGTGTTCTGAAATATATGCCGGGATAATGAACTAATTTGTATACGGGAAGCACTATACGTATGTTATTTTGGCTTACCATTTCATAAAACTACGACTAATTCGGATTTTTTTTCTGCCTTTTCTCTCGAAATGAGATTTGATTTTCCACAAAACGCAACCAGGGGGCCTAAGCGTTTCTCACGCTGACTAACTTACTGGCAAGCTATTTTTATGTAAATCGAGAATAGTGATAGGCTGCTCTAGCGACTTAGAGCCTGAAAATATAGGTAATACTGCCTATAATTCAATTTCGGCCTGAAAATGGCTTCTTAGGGCTTACAGGGAGTTACAGTGTATTACAGGGCACTGTGAAGGAAGTACCCTGAAGTCTTATGACTTATGACCGGGTTCTCCGTACAATCTCTGCTTTCTTATCTCTGGAAAAGATTCAAGCTACCTTTGCCAAATCCCCAAGTTCCTTCCCACTTAATTGTGGAATGGCCGAATCCTCCACCAAGGCGGGCGCAGCTGTCTATTCTCGCTTGACCCTTTTCATCTACGACTTCTGGGTTCTCAAAATTTCCAATCGTTTCGCATGGCGTTGCTCAACAACGAAAACCCTACTCCCTTTCTTCCAAAAGAATATATCCTCGTCCCATCTCGATATCGGCGTCGGCACAGGCTATTTTCTCGCCCATGCTAAGATTCTAGACAGTGGACGGGTAACGCTTCTCGATCTTAACCAAAACAGTCTCGATGCAGCGAACAAACGTATCGGAGGCTCAGCGAAGACGCTATTGCATGACGCATTAACGCCACTACCGATGGAGGAAAATTTTGACAGCATCTCATTGTTCTATCTGCTACATTGTATGCCAGGACCAACGAAGAGGAAAGCCCAGATTTTTGCAAATTTGAAGAACCATTTGAGTGAGAATGGCGTTCTATTCGGAGCCACGATCCTTGGAACAGAAGTCAAGCATAATGCATTTGGGAGGTGGCTGATGTCGATTTATAACAAGAAGGGGATTTTTGATAATTATGGAGATGGAGAAGAAGAGCTCACTCTGGCCTTGACGGATAATTTCAAATCAGTTAACGTGAGGGTTGAAGGAGTGGTATTGGTTTTTAAAGCATCAGGTCCAAAGAAAATTTGATTATCGAATGAGACGATGGAAAGAATTGAATTCGACTCACCAGCATGTATTATGTCATCTGGAATTAGGGGTGAATACTATTTAGACACTTTTCGACTACAAGCAGCTTTACAGGCCAGGAGAGAAGCTTCAGCGGTTTATTTTCTCTTCATCTTCAGAACGCCGTTCCTCGACTCGAAACATTTGAGAGAATATCGTGGTAACTAAATTCCCATATTCCAAATATTTACCTTTAAAACTTATCCCTTAAATACATAGACATCTTTCGGGCCAGTATGTAGAGGCCTTGGGGAAGTTGTCGGCGTTGCGATGGAGACAATAGGCTGATGTACTTACGATGGTACCTTCAGGTAAGTATTGCTTATTGATTATGATTCCGCCGGTTAGAACCGCGGCCAGTTGAAGCTTCGAAGATTCGTCAGTCCTTGCTCGGTAGATGCTTCGTCAGGCCATGTTTCTACGACGCGTCCAGGTTTATATCAGTCCATAATACAGCACGGATGCTTGGATAGGGCAGAAAGTCTGCGTCACTCCTAATAGTTTGCGTGGCAGTCGCAATGCTATTTTGGGCCAATCTGGCTGTTGCATAATGTGAATTTGTACTACAATGGCAGGCTGAAAAGCAAATATACCCTCCTCCCTCGATCGAGTACATTTTTTTAAGGCCGCCATTTTTTGTGTAACCCCTTTAGTTCTTCAACTTCTCAGCATTGGGAGCAACATTTGACACTTTACCTATCAAAAACGAACTCGCGGCTGCTTTGCATCGTAGACAGGGTAGGCAGAAGATTCTGGAGGGGTGGGCGCAGTCGCCATTCAATGCTTGTAGTAAGCTTCAGAGTAGAAAACGTTATTTTATTCGTGAGGCGTTTTGGGGCGTCTTTGCCTGGTGGTTCTGCTGGTAGTGAGCCCTATGGCCGCATGAGCCTAGTGGTCTGTCATGAAATTGTCCATCTGAGCTGAAGTCAGCCATCAGAAAGTCGGCGTTGCAGAAGATTATAATTACCAGGCTTTGATTTTGCTTTTAATTTTGACTTTGCCTTTATCCATTATTTATCGTTTCTTTCATTAGACAATTGGAATATTTCTCCACAAGATTGGATTATAAAGCTTCAAAGTGCAAGTTAGTGCGTCTTTACAATGCTACCTTTGGCACCACATTCTATTCGACTTTTACATCTGGAGGCCGGCGATCAGCCTGCCCCTATACACATTCGACTGAGTCAAGTGAGTCTCGGGTTACTGCCCCAATACGAAGCGCTTTCATACGTCTGGGGAGATGAAGATCCAGAGAAACTCACTATCACTTGCGATGGCAAGCAACTTGAAGTCCGGCGGAATTTGCACGAAGCGTTGCCTTTTCTTCGACTTCCTGATCGTGAACGCATTTTGTGGATCGATGCAATCTGTATCGACCAGAAAAACAATCAAGAAAAATCACAGCAAATACCTCTCATGAAGGACATCTATCAGAGTGCAAGCCAAGTAATTATTTGGCTTGGCAGAGACCCTCATGCCGATCGAGCAGGATTCGCCATGTTGGAAATGTTTAAAAGGTCTATTGACATGAATGGTGGACACTACCAATATAATTTCGATCAAAACGTGGCGGATGGGATAATGCCAGTTGTTCAGTCTTCAGCCTGGACGGCTCTTGTGAAACTCTTTCAGCGCCCTTGGTTCTCTCGCGTTTGGGTTATTCAAGAGGCGGTGAATGCGAAGAATATATTAGTTACATGTGGTGCTGAATACGTGAACTGGGACGTGATCGTGCAGGTCTCGCAAGCTTGTCAGAGAATTGGATATCTGGGAGGCTATCAGATCGAAAATTCAGCATCTGGAACCCATGCCGCAGTGGTCATTTCTTCATTGAGAGATCCCAATAAGAAACCTGGCTTGATAGAATTACTAACACTCACTAGAAACTACAAAGCTACCAATCCCGTGGATAAGGCCTTTGCATTACAAGGTATTGCTCATGATGCCAAGGTATTTGACAAGCCCGACTACAACCTCTCTGCTCAAACTGTCTACTACTCAATTGCGAAGCGCGCCCTCTCCGAAAAGGGATCTCTTATTTGTCTATCCAGTGCTGGGCTCAGCACTGAACCACGGAAACCAGGGCTCCCAACATGGGTCCCCGATTGGGAAATTACCAATGACAACAGGAATATCATCGGAGATAGCCATCTCTTCTCTGCTGCAGGAAACACTACTCCAGAGCTTCGTATTACCGATAACAATTTAACTCTTCAGATTCGAGGCTACGCCATCGACACCATCAGAACCATCAACCCTCACACTCGGAAAGTTGAAATCGAAACTATCAATCCAGGAATACCTAATGTGGAGGCGCAGGCCTTACTAAGAGGAAAGCGCTGGATGGAGAGTTGCTATAGACTGGTAGCGGAAGCTTTTGGGAATCCTGTTCCTCTACACTCTGTCAGCATCAGAAATCTGCTACCAGGATCCGTTCAAAATCTCGCTAAATTAATCCCCACTGCGCCTATCCAAATTCCTCCACAGTACGAAGAGCCTCTATGGCGGACTATGTGCTGTGATTTGACACCATTCGGGGAACGAGCACCCGCTCGCTACGGAGGAGGCGTCGAGTATTGGCGTGAAGTTTTCCGAGTAACTAATGAGTACGGTGGAAGATGTATGTTATTGGGAAAACCTGATGTATGGCAGAGGCATCAGTATGATGCTAGAGACTTTGAATACGCTATCAGGAAGTACTTTCTTGGGAGAAATCTATGTTCTACAACATTGGGGAGGTTGGCAAATGTGCCACACGGTAGTAAGGTCGGCGACAGGATTTGCATATTCAAAGGGGGGCGTGTGCCATTTCTTGTGAGGGATATTGGAAATGGCCGTCATCTGCTTGTCGGAGAATGTTACGTACATGGGATAATGGACGGTGAGGAGATGATGAGAAGGGATTTGAAAAATCTTGAACAAGACTTTTTTATTCAGTGACAAACGGGAGTTTCCTTAACAATCGGAGGCTAGTGGATAGTAAGAGATAGTAGGAGTAGTTTTATAAAACTCACTGATATTATAAACGGGTAGTCTTCTAGGACCTAATCAAGAACCGTGAGATACTGTTTTAGTTGATTTTGGTTGGAGCTTTTGCCTGGACAGAGGCTTTGGTTGGATAGAATGGAGCAGAGAGTTGAGATATTCATACAGAATAGGGAATTTCTCTTCCATTTGAAGATGACGAAACCGACATGGTACTTCCCCATGAACCACCAAATATTTTTGGGTGAGGCTTAATAAGAGCCGCCATGTAAGTCCTCAGATTCCTGCCTAACAAAGTATCCTTCAGCTAAGGGAGCAGTATAGTGATGCAAATACGAAAGTGCGTTTAAACACTCTGGCGATTACGAAATAAATGAATTAGGAACTCACCAGATTAATACCACTTAAGTGAAAACGCTCCCAACAGTGCCACTCCTGACAAATCGGAGAATTAAAACTCGATTCTCATTACGTTAAGGCGAGCACGCTTAACTTGTAACTCACCGACTAATTAATCAAATAGCTACAAAATTCAGATACCTGAGGCATGAATTATAGCATACTATAGCAGATATTGGCTTATTTGGGTGATCAGGTCCAGTCAACGCTTCGTCCTCATCTTATCATTGTCCCACACTGCGAACCTCGTATCCAGCACCGGTTTCTGTACGAAGACTTAGATGTACCCAAGCCTAGTCACCTCTTTCAACGCTAATTATGACGTGCCTTGCAATACAAGTATTACTTCCTACATATAAGCTAATTCGCTAGTTGAGCTGAACTACTTTTGAGTCCCCTATTACGTAGCCCTGACCTTAGGGAAAATACTACTAGACATCCGAGTTAAGCACTTGAAACTCGGCTTCGTCAACACATATACTCCCCGAATTTTGCTATACCATACTTGCCATAGAAGTTCTAAATTACATCCCACAATATCCAATAGTATTTCAACACTAGAGCAGGGTTTCCATATATATGCGGCCTAGAGAAAATAAAGTCTGGCTGCATTCCCCCCCCCCCCAATCACACATGGTCCCTGTTCTTCCAAAATATCGGGAAGCGTATTCTTTTCGTCCCAGTAGCCTTCTTCTCTCTCTTTCTCTCTGCTTTTCTATCCTTTCTCGTAGCATGATGTTCCTTCCTACTAACCAACGCCAAATGGAAATGCACAATCCATCCCGCAATACTGAACACTGTTCCGAGCCACATGAAGGCAAACATCCTTGGTCCGAGTTTCGCACTGATATTCAACTCCTTCTGGCTAGTAATTTCGCGCTGAAAAATAGTGTACATAACCGTTGCCGCAGTACTGCCCGCAAAACTCAACAAAACTGATATAAAGGCGAAGGTTACAAAGTGGTATGAGTACCAGCGGGAAAAAATGACGAGAGGTGAGAGAAAGATAAGACAAAAATTTACACAGAGACCCATGAGAAAGAAACCAAACATGAGATTTGACACAACCCGGACCAGAGTCAAGATTGTTGTGACTTCTGATGGCAAGGCAATAGTAGCCCCGGAGAGGAGCTCAGACATGATTATAGCAACCGGATTGAACCACCATAAGTTCTTAGGCTTGGAGCAGTAGGTTATTCCTCTGAAATTTGTTAATCCAAGTGAACTTCGTAAGGCAAAAGGGTAAGGGGGTACACACTCGTCATTATACCCTTCACAGAAATTCCACAAGCCGGCCTGATAAAAATCGCGGATTCCTAAACTTCTAGCGATGGAATTCACAAGGGTTGCGTCGCTAGCTGAGGTTAAAGGAAGGATATCTGACACGTCTAGCTTCAAGAACCAGGAGTCTCTGAGAACAGGTTTGTTTTGTGTGTTCCCAATTTCAGTCTAGAATTGATGTTTAACAAGTGCACATTTTTTAAACAGAGATGGTTGGAATAGAGCTTACGAGGAGCAAGAAAATCACAGAAAGGAGGTAGAAGAAGCTGGATATTCGAATAAGGCGCCATTTCTTTTGTGAGGAACTAGTTTTAATATCGACCTCGATTAGAGCTGCTTGGGTGGATTTTTCATTAACTTTCCCTCTCTCCGCGGCCGGGTCGAGAATAAAGGTAGGGTCTGCATCCTGTTCGTCTGCTGCCTCCTCGTTTGCTCCCTTCCGTCGTGAACGGAGAATCGTAAAGTCGGAGATGGCCATGTCGGGCGTTGTACGGAGAAAAACTTCGAAACTCGCGATGCTCAGCAGAGCCCGATGTTTTTTGGCTTGCAAAGTTTACCTTACCAGATGCTAGAGTCCTGGTATGCATGTGCTCGGTTTAGTGGCTTGTCAGCTGTGAGCTCGGCAGGGTTGACCGCAAAACCCAGCCAATTATGTTACTACGTATTGCTCCTCCCCAGACTTCGTGGTCATCACTACTCAATCACGTTGTGGTCTGTGAAACTCCACGTTGCCTGCGCAATGGTCAAGATTTGCTTTTTCCTTTCCTTCTTTCTTTTGAGGTGCTTGGCTTGGGTGAATGCCGTCGAATTGTATGCGCGTGCACTATCGATCGTTAATATGGAGCCGGGGAGTCTTGAGACCTAGAAATAGCCTCACCCAGCTTGTTCAGCAATTCAGGGCACTAAAATATTTCATAAACACTGCCCTTCATCGGTTATTCCAATAATTCTCGGCATCTATGCTATCAATAACGGGTTAAGAATTCTAGTCTTGTTTAAATACTTGATTTAATAAGTCTACTATCATGCGATTCCCAAATTGGCTCTGCTTTGTTTATATCTTGGCCACCACAACGCTCGCTCAGTCAAGTGACAGTCAAATCCCCTTATCTGGCTCCTCTCTCACTGGACCCATCACGGGTGCTTCTGAGGCTACGGCTCCGACGGGAAGTTATATATCTTATGCTTCGACGATTACGGCATCTCCGTCTCTGGGCTTCATAGGGTCGATATCCAACGGCGCCACAGTATTGGGAACCGACAACGTAACTTCCTACATCTCTACCTCCTCTCAGATAATTCTCCAAGGCTCAGCCACAACAAATGTCAATGCTACAAATGCCACCGGAACAGAAACAACCATCTCAGCCCAACCTACTAACACTACACCATGTAACAACTACGCCGAATTCTGCTCCCGACAGTATAGTAATATCACAGAAGTGTCAGCCCATAACTCGCCTTTTGCTATACCTAACAACATAGCTTCGAATCAACACTGGCCCGTCACTACCCAGCTTAACGATGGTGTGAGACTGCTTCAAGCGCAGATGCATTTTGTTAACGAGACTCCACATTTCTGCCACACCTCATGTTCGCTCCTAGATGCAGGCCCAATAACCACTTGGTTGACAGTCGTATACGAATGGATCGCAGCCCATCCGTATGATGTAGTCACAATTATTCTTGAAAATGGTGACTACAGACCCGTCACAGACTACGTCCCATTTATCACTTCAACAGGTATCACCAAATTCACATACACGCCTCCCAAAATACCAATGTCACTCTCCGACTGGCCGACATTAGAGACTATGCTTCTAGCTGGAAAACGTGTAGTTCTCTTTATGGACTATGACGCAGACCAAACCGAAGTTCCCTGGATCCTAGATGAGTTCTCTCAGCTTTGGGAAACACCCTTTGATCAAACCAATCGCTCTTTTCCGTGTAATTCACAACGCCCCCCCGATCTATCTCCCGACGAGGCCAAGGACCGTATGTATATGACGAACCATAATCTCAACTACGAAATTGATCTCCTCGGAAATGCAATCTTGGTACCTTATATACCACTACTAGATGTGACAAATAATGTCACAGGATTTGGCAGTCTGGGGGAGGGTGTAAGAGCGTGTGTGGATATGTGGAATTTCCCTCCTAAGTTTTTGGATATAGATTTCTATGATGTAGGAAACGGGAGTGTTTTTGAGGTTGCAGCAGAGTGGAACGGGGTGGTCTATAATCGAACTTGTTGTGGCACAACAACCAGTTGGGGCCAGATGTCAATAAAACGCAAAGGTGCAAGTTGGATAGTTGGCGGATTAGTTATTCTTGCTATTTTGATAACAATATGAATTCAAGATTGCAAATCATATTCAAATACGCTGCATTATTGATTTATAACGCCTGCTTAGAGCATCGCGCTTCCTGGTGGCTCCCTTCGAGATAGGTGATGTGGATAGCCGGCGTTCCGATAATATTGGACATTAATGTAATGCTGCACATGGATTGCACTCTTTTAACATCTGCCCGACTACGTTAAAGACTTATTGCAGAGGGTGGAAATAATACCAGAACAAGCACATCCCAAAACAGGCCGATCGAATTGCTCTTGTCTGCTTCTAATAATAACGGAATAATGCCCTAAAACACATCGAATGCAAGCCACTACGAAAACATTTTTTTTAAGGGTAGCCGTTCATATGATTCAACCCTCTCTTAAATCTTGGAAGTATATCATCCTAAGTATTAAACGTTTGTGAACGCATGATGGCTCTCGGTCGAGAAGTATCATCTTTCCAAACCCTCAGGCTTTTCTATCCACGGACAATCTGCAGACCAATAAACTCGTCGGCCAAAACACTTCTATCTTCTATATTACAGAAATCACAGAATGGCATGGCCTTAGAATGAGTACGATAATTCAAGTGGGGTACCTGTTTGAGCTTAGCGCTCAGCCTGATTTTGCCTTGTTCTTTGCCTTGTTCTTTGCCTTGTTCTTTGCCTTGTTCTTTGCCTTGTTCTTTGCCTTGTTCTTGGCCTTACTCGGCCTCGGCGTGCGGTATTTTGACTCAGGCGATACTAACCAATCCTTAGAATGTCGTACAGTATTTATTCTACATATATTTCAGCATCCACCTGTCACCTCGACTAACCCTTCTTCCAGAATAGAGGTACCATCTTCTTACCATTTTCATCTTCGATTCTGTATTGTCCTTTTAGCATCACACTATATGTCATATATTTTAATACCGCCCTCGATCCAATGGCAGAGAATGAACATGTTCATCCATTAGAAAAACCTTGGCCAATTAATCTTCTTGGTAAGAGCTTGTACAGTTAGCAAGAAAGCATTGTGTCATACAGGCACCATGCGTACAGTTAGCAAGAAAGCATTGGTGTCATATAGGCACCATGTGTCCGCGACAACGAGTTGACTAAATTCCTGCACCCCTATCAACCTCACTGCTAACGAGACCTTGATGGGGGTTATAAATGAGTCTATGCAGTGCGGTGAAAACCCACTGCATACATCGTTGATCGTACGTTCTAAGCATGCTTGTCTTATATCAGCATAGTTGCTGATTATTAGTATTAGGTGCACGTGAGGACCCCTTTTGGAGCTTGTACGGGGAGCCGTTTGATAACCTGCTCGCTTGTTCCATTGACGAAGGAAGGGATCTAAGTAGTTCCACTGACAGGCGATCTGCTTCGGCTTTATCTTCAATCTTGGACTTTCGGACTGTCGCCACTACCCCCGATTTGTGTCTAATAGATGAGAAATCTCTTGAGTATGAATTTTACAGGTAGATAAATTCAAGCCCCTATTACATTACTTGAACAGACTGCCTCATTGTGTTATAGTTCTCGCGGATCAGAGAATTTTGACAGGTCGAAAGAGTATCGATTTGTTTGCGGTCGCTGCAACAAGCCATTTAACTCACAAAACGATGTTCATCGCCACCGATCGAGCGTTCACGACAAGTCCACCCCTTACTTCTGCCGTGAGAGAGGCTGTCGTCGATCCAAGGGGTTCACCAGGAAGGATAATTACGAGGCTCATCTTCGATCTGTCCATAAGAAGCCATTCAAGAACACCATTCAGGTAAAAGGACGAGATGGCGAGATACATTCAAAAACAAGTCCAAGGACGGAAGCTAGAGAAGACAGCTTGAAGGGCCATTCAAGGGAAGAGCTTACTGTGATGGTGATGAATGAGCGAGAAAAGTGCGAAATGGAACAGCGAAGGCGACAGGAGGCCGAAGAAGAGCTGAAAAAAATGTGGCAGAGATATCAGGAACGAGAAGATATGTGGCTGAAGTTTCTTATAACAAAGGAAGGAGGTAATTAAGATTGGGAAATGTTGAAGTGGAGAAAGGTTCTATGGAATCAAGCTCGCGTTGTTTTTTGCAATGTACTTTCATGGCTGTTGGATCAGATATCTAGTTTTAAATTTTCTAGGCGTTTGTGATAAGTTAAGGTTTATATGCCAAGGAAGCCCAGGCGTATCTCTTATCCTAAAAATATTTTTTGAATACTGCTACTATTTTCTCAATGTCAGTGAGTAGGCTCTTGTTTTCAGCAGTATCTTTTGTAGAATTCCTTAAATTAAGCTAGCAACCAAGTGAGCCATTTAAAATAT